>RBNK01001922.1:0-12861 GCA_003990785.1 Endogone sp. FLAS-F59071 | reverse complement strand
AAAAAAAACCTCAATATTTTTTTTTCAAATATACAACACAAAATAATAAATAAATCAACCAAATCAACCGCCTAACCACCCAAACCGTGCTCTTGCGCCTTACATTCAAGACTTGCTCCTTCCCCTTGTCACTCAACCCCCATCCAGTCCCCAATGGTCCGCCCGTCGCCGGCACACCATTTTCTGCAGCTGACACGATTATGCCCCCTTGATTCGCGAGTGAATGGCCGTGCCGGAACAGGAAGTACCTATTCCGCAGGCGCAGCGGCAGGGTGATGACGGAGGGATGCTCGGGGCTTTCCATACTAACGCAAGCAGGGCCTTGACGATGTTTGTGTGGCGCAGGTGATGGACCTAACAACCTGACATCATTCCTCCGATGATGACCGGGTGGCAAAGCAGTCCGGTGTCGGGGGGAGCCGCCGCTAAATGCTAAACGATCGGCTCTCGTCACGAGCGCATTCCTTCCTTATGCGCGCGTTTCAAGCCTTCATGAAGACCTATTCCTTTGGCCCGCATACTATCAGGGAGAGTGAGGTGTTTTATCACTCGAAGCTTTGCATCGGGCTGGTGAACCTGAAGCCTATTGCCCCGTAAGTCGCAGTTCCCCCGAAAGTGATCGTCAGAGTGCTTACCGCTGACTCTACAGGATTTGCGTCGCGAATAAACCACAGGGGTCGTATCCTTCTTTTTTTTTATTTATTTATTCGGTTGTAGGCCTGCGCGAGTTCCCTTTATTTCTACTGTATTCCTTGACCTTAAAGCCTACGGATCGATCCAGACGTACTTGTCGTACCTCGAAGGGTCGTGCCTCGGTTCACAGATTTGACGAGCGATGAGGTCGGTACGGTCATTTTAGCTTCACGAAATTTTGAAAGTGTATACTTGACAATTGAACACGATAACTGGGTCGTAGGTCTGCGATATGATGTTGAGTGTGCAAAAGATCGGGAAGGTTATTGAAAAGGAGTATAAAGGAGATTCTCTAACGGTCGCGATTCAGGTAGGTTTCGTTTCGCCGCTGTGTTTTTATGCAAGGGTAAATGGGGGGCATATGTGACAAAATTTGATAGTCTTATGGCTCTTCTTCATCCTTACTTGCAGGATGGTCCGGCTGCAGGACAGACGGCAAGCCTCTAGTTAATCTCTACCGACGTTTTTCTATGGTAAATGTCAATCTGCATATTTTTGACACTCATTTGTTCACTCTAGGTCCCACACGCCCACGTTCACGTAATCCCGCGTCGCTTCGGTGACTGGGCCAATAATGACGACGTTTACAAGGAGCTGGATCAGCGCAAGCCCGGGCATTCAACCAAGGTCGACAACGAGGGCCGGAAGCCGCGCAGCTTGGAAGAGATGAAGGAGGAAGCAGACAGACTAAGGATGTTCTTCGAGCCCGCATATCCTGACGAGTAAGAAAGGAATAGGCGTTTGCCAGGTGTGATGTTGTTTGAGGCTTGGCATGTCGTGCTGCGTATTGGTGTTGATATAGAGCAAAGATTGGTTCAAAACCAAGTTTACATATTTTGATGATCACTTTGTTTACATAGCGCATATTCGTGAATCCCAGGTATCATTCGATGACATATGAATCATTCTTTAGCGCTTTGATACTTAATTTGAATTTGATATTGACGCAGAGCGTGTATATTGACAAATGGAAAACAGCCAAACAAGAAATGTAGAAAATTTGTGATAACTGATATATAACTATTTACAGGAAATTTACAGAGCGTGCTTCGAAGCCCAACCTTCGAATGCTTCTCTTTTCACCTTGCTCTCATGTGGCTCTGCTTTCTTCTGCTTCTTTCCATTTTCCGCAAACGGAGATGGCATTTGCTGCACTTCCGAACTCGGTCGTTTGAGGGGGCTATGGCTGTGCTTCTGTTGAAATGCCACGAGGTTAGCCGTTATCTGCTGGTAAGACGGCGACAGGACAAAATCCCTGAGTATCTTGGCTGCAGCTGCGAGTTCGGCTTGGTCGTGCGCATCCAAGCTCGCCGCCTGGATCGTGGTGTCGAACTGTTCTGACGCTTCTACCAACGAGTTCAAGTTCAGTAACATCTGCGCCGAAGACGCCATGGCGGCTTGCAGATCAATTTTCTTTTTCTTGGGGAACGGCAGCGTGGCGGGTTGCGCAGCCTTGCACTGGTCGTTATGTTCAAGGTAACCGTATACCTTGATAATCTCGCCATTGTCCCTACGTACTTTGACTTCAGCAAAAGCAAGGCAGCTCGTAAAGGCCCAGCGCTGGCGAGTGCGCCTCTTCCCAATCACGTCGCTTCGCGCGGCCATGTAGCACCCGCAGGCGCACTGATAAAGGCGTGAGACGTGCTCCTTGTCGGTGGAGTTGCGTGAATGTCCCGAGATGATTTTCCATTTGGTCTCAGAACCCGAAACGTGGTGGCGGTCGAGGGTGTGGTGGGCGAGGAACTCCGTGGCGTGCTGCTGATCGTGATGGGTCCAGGCCTCAAGGACAAAGGCGTCGGGGGGGAGGGTGGCAAGCGAGCTGCGCTGCTCAGCGGTCAGGAGGAGTTTTGTGGAGACGGCAGATTGGGGTTTGCGAAAGTTGAGAGTGGAGAGCATTGTGCAGGGAGCGTGTGTAAAAGGGTAAAAAGATTGGTAGTGGATTTCCAGACCAGATAAATCGCAAATCTCCTATCGACGTTGCTGAAGACTGCTTTTCCTGATCCACCACGAAGTAAACATGTCCGAACCCGCCTTCAAACGCCAAAGAACAGAACCTCCCCCTCCGGATACTGCCTTTGAAAGCTTTAAGAAGTGGCTGATCGAAAATGGCGCTCATCTAGACAAACTGGACATCAGGAAAGGTACGCGCCAAGCCACCCTCGTTATCTTTCCTTCAAGTTATTTGCTTAGTGTGAGAAAATATCCCTTTAATCGTGCAGACGCAAACGGCGTGGCCGGCGTATATGCCACTGACCACCTCGACGCCGGCGAGATTTACGCAACCATCCCTTTTAAGCTTGTCATTTCCGAGATCCTGGTGCGAGAGGCTCTTCCGCAGTTCTCGCACCTCTCTTCGCGTGCCACCATGAGTACGTTTATCGTGCGCGAGGTATCTAAGGCCGAGGCGTCCTTCTTTCATCCTTACTTCCAAATTATACCGAGGGTCATAATGACCGCGATGCGGTTTGACGAAGAAGACATGGGATTTCTGATAGGGACCAACCTGGAGAGCGGGGTCAGGGAACGAAAGGAGAAGCTACGGGAGGAATTTGAGTATATTGTGGAGCATATGCCTGATGAACTCGATGCTATCACACTCACATGGTAATTGTTTATACAAAAACCGATATTAGTTGCTAAAGGGTTTGAATTTTCCGATCAAACTTAATTAGTCCTGCCCTCCAATCTCTCATACTTAAATAATGCAGGGACGCCTTCCTCTGGGCCTATACCGCCATCTCCTCACGTGCCTTCCCGCACAAGCTACTCGATCCAACGAGCGAGGCTGTAACGGACGCCATGTTCCCTCTTGCGGACTCAATGAACCACCGCCCACTCACCAAGGTGACATGGCGGAGCCGCGGGGACATATCAGCGGAAGATGGGGCGCTGGAGCTAATTACAGAAGAAGAGGTGGAGGCGGGGGAGCAGTTGTACAACAATTACGGACCCAAGGTGCATGAATACGATTGATATGGGTTATATAATGGAAACGGAACTCGGATTTGCGCAGAGATTTTGCGTTTCAATCGATTTAATTAATCTTCGAATTTCGTGTTATCTTTCTTAATATGTTTTCAGTCTAATGAAGAATGTGAGTATTTGTCAAGCATTATATTGCATACCCAACGATGCTCACTCTTATTAACATCGTTCTTTTGATCTCAGTACTACTAGGCTACGGATTTTGCTTCAAGGTATGCAACTACACTATTACTCACAATTATCGCTTTTTCGTGCACACCTACTCACATAATCTCTCTCTCCCTCTCCTTCATCAAAGGACAACCCCTTCGACTATGTTCACCTCAAAGTCAACTTCTCTCGCGATCCTCGAGCCGTCGTCAAGCAGCGCATTCTCGACCGCGCTGGCATCCCAGACCCGAAGCAGTTTATCCAGCGCCAGCATGTCCCACCGGCGCTGCTGGCACAGCTGCGCGTGCTGGTCATGAAACAGACTGAGACGGAGCGGTACGCGGAGGAGGAAACGACATCGGAGGAAGAATTCGAATTTGTGGGATATCGCAACGAGCTGGCCATGCTGTTGATGTTGGAGGGGATGCTTAAAGGGAAGCTTGAGGTGTTAAGGAGGTTCGGAGAGGAACTACCTGAGGAGGAGAGATGGACCGAGTGGCAACAGTTTGCGATCTGGTATCGGGAAGGTAATTGAACTGACGGATCAATTTTGCCATCCCACCCAAATGTATTCCCTCTTAAATTCGGGGACGGCATATTAAGTACACAAATATTTTATCGACCCTCCCTTTCCATAGGCCAAGACACCGTTCTCACCGACGCCATCTCCATCGCTCAGACCATGTTCGCTCAGACCGCTGCCCAAATGCACGCGGATCTGCTCGCCGACCGAATCGCATGCCCACCCTTTCTCCGAATCGATAACCCGGACACGCTGCGGAGCCCTTACGTCGATGGTGCCGTGGTACCGGGGTCCATGGCCAAACCGCCATGGATCACAGTAGATAGCGCGTTGCAGGAGGATGAGAGATTCCTAGATGCAGTGGGTCAGTTGTTCGAAGATGTAGACGAGGAGCAGGATACCATCTTAATATTATTTTTGGTCAGGGAGAGTGAGAACGAGGGATCGAAATGGAAAAGGTTTTTTGAGAGTGTGAAGGCGTATGCATGTGGAAGGTGAGTGTTTCTATTGCGGCTTTTACGGATACTTGCAGGTACATTAGTGCAAACGTTACACTCATCTTTTATTGCATTCATTTTTGGGTACTATTGATTTGCCAACCTAGCAATATAAACGAAGAAGACACCGAGCTTCGGGACTTGTACGATTCTCTCTTCCCTACCCTGTCGGACGGCTTCCCGGATGTGTTTAATGCGCAGCTCTTCACGTTCGAACGGTTTGCGTGGGCGGCTGGGCTATTGAACGCGTTCTCCATCACAGTGCAGCGAGGAGGATTTGAGGGCGAGGAAGCCGGGGAGATGGTGTGTGTGGTGCCGATGTGACTTCTTGTGACAGACAGACAGGTGGTACTCATGGTAGTCATCTCATTCGATATGTTGCTTTAATGGGAGACTAATAATAATAATAATAATAATAATAATAAGAAAAAAAAAAATTTTTTTTTTATTAATGATCGTGTTTGCTTCCCTAAGCGAAATTCCGCTGCTAGAATAGTACATAATAAAATATCGAAATTACCTTATGAAGAAATATCGATATTTGGGTTTTACCAGCGACACGATATTTCCTTTTCCAAACACCGATTATCTTTTGGAAAGATATAACGTAAGCAGCCAAGCTAAGGTCCTTTAGGACTTCCTCGTTTGCCATCTTCATATTTAATACATTAATGATCTGCGAAGAGTTTCACGTAAGCTTCCGAATCGCGAAATCGGCTGCCCAATGCGCTGAAAAACCGGGGCCCTTAAGTTTCCTGTTCCCACGTTGCGCCGTCTTTGGGCAGGTGTGACGGTCAGATGGGATTTGTTCCCAGGCGCTGCAACACGATTCGTGCGGGCTACACCGATCCGATCGTTAAGGGAAATTCTGTGTTGAGTTTTGGTTGGCGGACATGACGAGCGTGGCAGCCAAGGGCCAACGTGGAAGGCGTGTGTGACAGGGTCTGTGATTATTGCGACCCCTTATCGCGTGTGAGCGGAGCAGTATTTTTTTTTATTATTTTTTTTCTAGGTGAACGATACGACACCTATCGCTTGCGAAATGTTTCAGGTTTTCCAACACCGACCTGGTTACACATTACGCCAAGCGTTTTTGACGGGCGGGCAATTTTAATTAAGGCTGTTTTCTGGATCCAAGATACTCGAGGTTCTCAAACTCCGAAACTTTAGCCTCAAAGAGGAGTGGTTAAGCGAAATAGAAAAATCTATCGCACTGGATAATTGGTCGTCGTACAAAAGGATGTTCGAGCTTGGCTTGCTTATATACAACTCAGCATTGTGAATATGAATGAATTACGTAGATGCAGGCATGGTTGTAAAAAGAGAGATAAGGTTTGCTTTATATTAAATTGTTTAATAATAATATTTTACAATATGGTCCGTTTCAATAAGCATGATACCTGGTATGTTTAACATTTAATAATAATAATAATAATAACTTTTCTCTACAAATAAATTTATTACCCCTTTAAAAAGAAAAGAAATTAATTCATTTGGTTACATTTTACTGGTATTTTTTTAACCTTATGTTTCACTTTAGTTCTAAGCAAACATTATTAATATTTAAGTTAAAATGAGCTACTATGCAAGCACCTTATTGACACTTTATTGTATTTTATTTACTTAAAAAATAATTTATAATAACATAATAGAAGTTATATACACCCTGATGGGCACATCTCACTCATCTTGTATATTAAATTCAAACCTAAATTGGGTTAATTTACGGAAATCTAAAATGGAATATGTAAAAATCTAAAATAATAATAACAATAAGAATAAGAATAGATTTTTTACAATAATCTAATTTGGATTTTCTATGAATTTAATTTAATTAACCCGAACTAGATTTAGATTCAGAAGTTAAAATGAACCATTGTATATTATTTTAAAAAAACTCTGAGTATTCCAAATTAAAATTTAGAAAATTTCATATATTGGATTATCTAATTTGTAAAAGAGAGTCTGAAATTTAGTAATATTCTTAAGGTAATATCATTGCACAGTTGCATCATTTATATCGTGTTATTGTATGTACACGGTTAAATAAAATAAATAAAACCAAAGGAGTGGGGATAACTATTCGAATATATATTAAAATAAAAAACATCAGAGGGATGAAGGAAAGTATAAGAGATTTGTGTAGGCCTCTAAAAGTACATGTATATATTTCAACTATTACACAGCTACGTATATTAGCTTCTTTTCTAAGTGCCCTTTTCCGAAATCTAATTCCCGCCTCGTTCTCAGTATTTCTTTACATGTGTAGATTTCTATTTAATAATAAATGCACTTTGACGCTTTTGTTCTCCGTTTTCGTTTTGATTTCAGAAATTCTCTTCATTGATCTGACGCCAATTATCATGTGCAGCATGTGTCCATCCCCTTTTGAATCCTTCAAATCCCAACCGCTCAAATGACTCCATGGCACGCTCCTCCAGTAGCGCGGGTAGTGTCACGAATTCCAACTTCTTACATCCACTCAACAATTTCTCGACGAAGCTCCAGCTGAGAGATGAGACAGGGTGAACGTGTAGCACCCGTAACTCGGGCCACCACGTTTCGGCCCAGTCGTCGGCTGACAGAAGCTCCCCGCTAATCTTGGGACAGTCGAGAACAAGCTTCTCAAGCCGCGAGTGGCTTCGCGCCAGCGCACACAAGAAGCTGTCGTCAAGCAGCCTGCTCTGAAGGGCGAGAATTTTAATGTCTGGGCACCCTTCGAGTATGCGACACGCCGCCTCGCTTGAGAGCTCCTTATCAAGGCCTTTCCCAAGTCTGCAATACGGAATACCCGCTTTGATGTCGACCTCTGTCAAGTGCGGGCAAGAGGTTGCAAACGCTATCGCCAGAGGGTTCACAGGGGTGCCGTCATGACAGAGCAACTTGAGCTTGCGCAGATGTGGCCAACGTGGTATCACAGACATCAACTCGGCAGAATCTATGACTACGAGATTCACCTCACGCAGGTTGATGCAGAGGCTGAGGGCGTACTGGAAGGATTCATCGAATGGGATGTATTCCGTTTGAAGCGATACGAGATTGGAAGCGAGAGCTTTAACGAGTGGCGGGATACAGTTGACCGGGTCCTTGTAGAGGTGATCGAAATTGGCATTGGCATAGGCAGTGCTACATAGTTTAGTGAATATCGAGTAAACGATATGCAAACCTTTGATTGATTTGCAAAGGGGAGTGATGCTGTCGAGGAAACTGTTAATCTGGTGCGCTCCCTGAGAGACGTCATAAAGCCGCATGTCGAGGCAAAGTTCCCCTAGCTTCGGTGAGGCGCGTAAGATATTCTTGTATACTTCTACTGTGTCATAGTCAAGTCTTCTGAATTCAAAGTGGAGTTTGGTGATGAGATTGCAGTAGTCGACGCGGCTATAGTGACCGGACTCGACGAGCAAAGCACCAACCCGCACCAGTTCACGTGTTGTCA
Organism: Endogone sp. FLAS-F59071; assembly: GCA_003990785.1. Classification (NCBI taxonomy): domain Eukaryota; kingdom Fungi; phylum Mucoromycota; class Endogonomycetes; order Endogonales; family Endogonaceae; genus Endogone; species Endogone sp. FLAS-F59071. Next base: position 4,577 of record RBNK01001922.1, on the reverse strand, counting down.
GGAACGACTGCCGGCCACCGAACCTCTGTATCAGATTACTAGGTACCAATGGGCGAGCCGCGTAATACCAATCTGTGCAGACGAGTGAGCAGGCGACCAGATCGAACTCGTTGCTTCTGAGGTGACAAAATATGTCATGGAGAACCTCGGTGGGCAAGGCTGTAGACTTGATACAGAAGGGATGCTCCATGGTATATGAGTGAACTTCTTCTCACTTACGCGACGTTGCTTTCCGGGTGATACTGCTGGGTCAACTCGTGATTGGGGGGAGGTTCTATTTGGGGGATAAAATTAGTCCGAGGCTGTTCACCTGCTGCGGTTATGAGTACGACAAGCGTGAAAATTATTCTTTCCATCGGATTTTTAAAAGAGCACCGGACTCGAGAAGACATCAATGTCCGAGCCAACGTAATTAATCAAATGATATGATATATTATTTTCTATGAAATATGAAAGGGGGATGCTGCGCCGTAACCCTTGATGACGTCAAGGATTGGCCGTCACGTCCTTCCTCATGGACCTTGATATCGACCTCCTTCCGTTCTCGTCTGACGACAACGACCACCAAGACTGCCATTACGCGCCCAGAACATCCACGCTATTACCAGAATCTGCTTCTGCAGGCTGGCCTGGACCTGATTTTCTGGTTGACGACAATGCCTCCGACGACTTCGCGAGCCTCGACTCGGATGCCCAGGCGTCCTCGCTTCCAGTCACCGCGTCACGCGAGGCTGACGACTGGGACGACGACCTCGACGCGTTCTTCGATGACGAGATTGGTAATTCTAGGAATGAGTTGCCCGAGAGTTCGTCTAAAAGATGGGAAGACTCTCAGCACTCCAACATCAAGGTCAAGGTCGAAAAGGTCGAGGACGACGACATTATGTTTTTTGAGGAGGAAGAAGAGAAGATCCGGGATAAGCAAAATCATTCCACAGTACCAAAGATCGAAAGAGACGGTGGCAGCTCTGTGATTTGTGAGGAGAGTGATTATGTTGAAGCAGGAAGGACGATCCCACGATCAAGGTTTGAATGAACAGATCCTTTGCTTACCGTTGTCCTTTTCATCTTACTACGCGGTGATTGATAATTTGGTTGGATGTATTTTACGCATTTTCTCCCTTCATCTCACCTCCCCTTCCGTACATAGCTCATGGGTTATCTACCACATCGAGCAAATGGTTCTCCCTATTCTCCAAAACCTTGCTCACGGGGAGCCATTCACCACCACAATTGTGTCGAGGGGGACCAATGCAAAGGTCAAGGTCAAATCTAATCAAAACGGGTAGGTAAATGCAATGAAATTGGGATTTTCGGTTCTTCGTATTGCTTAGTTGCCCAAGAGCGTTTTTTTTTATCGTCGGTACACGCTGGCCGTACTAATCATTTGTTATATATTTATTTTTGCTTGTTTCATGCCAATCCAACAGTCAGCATATCCCCAGCCACCCTGCCATCATCACAAAAAAGCTCCGCTTTCTCTCTCACAAAACTGTGCGCAGATTGAGTATGTTATAGGCCCATTAGTCATTATCATGTGCTATTATTTTATCATGTGCTATCATTTTATTTTGCACTACTTAATATCCTTTTATTCACGTAGTTATTTTTATATTAAACATACCCATTATTTTATAGCTATTCTTATCCGCGTTCTCTCTGTCATACACGAAGCTTTGGTACGCCATGTTATTGTCACCAAACGTGATATATATTATAAAGACGTTGGTTTGTTTGGGTCACAAAATGTGGTTGACCAGGTGAGTATATTGAAGTTACAAAAGAACTCCGAGAACATTTACGACAGAAGATGAACCAATATTGAATTTGTGAAATTGTATCCCATTTCACTTTTTTTTTTTTTTTTTTTTTTTTTTTTTTTTTTTTTTTTTTTAAATATATATATATATAATGTTGCGCCACTTTACAGACGATCGACGACATTGCATGTCACTTCAATGTACCACGTTCATGCCTCAATGTGGTCTGTTTTATTTCTCATTCTTCCGTTTTTTTTTTTTTTCATCTCCTTCTCTATTTGTCCCCAATTATGACTCAACATTACTTTGAGCAACACACTCAATCTCCAATCACTAGTAGACCGCATCATCTAAAGGCCTCGTTTACGGTGACCTCCGTATCGTGAAACGCAGCGGCGCGGTCATTGAGTGCGGACGTTTCACGAGAACTTACGATGACGCGACGTGTGGGGCAGATAGCAAGGTCAACGTGAAGGTGGAAAATGAAGTGGGGAGGGAAATGATGGAGGACGAACAGGTGAGGATTTGTGATTCGGTCTGTTGTATCTCAATTTCGCTATTGATCTCGCAACGTGTTCGGCTTTTCGCGCACACATCCAGGGCCACTTGATCCCGCCACTCGACCAAATCGCGCGCGTTGAGACCTCGGCGCGATTCGTGCTTGTGATCGAGAAAGAGGTTCATTTACATGTTTTTGTATCATATTGCCCTTTAGATTTCTTTATTGCTTGTAAACAAATGGGGCATGCTTTAAACTATTGATTATCTGCTATCTTTGCCACCAAACAACTCACTTGCTCTCTGCAACCGGTGCAAAAGGCCACTTTCCGTTACCTCATCTCCGCCCGCTTCTGTGAGATTATCGGCACAGACTGCGTACTTGTCACGGTGTGTTTCATTAGCCATATTTATTCATGATTAGTAGCTGGGACGTGCATGCTGCTCATATTGTGTACTCTTGTCAGCTAACCTGAATCACTGTTTACAATCGCTCCGGCAGGGGAAGGGCTATCCGGTAATCCTCGCCTTTTATTTATATACTGTCGCCGTTCGAGCGCGAGCGCGGATGATTCAAGTTAAATTGTCCATGTTCCATAGGATATAGCCACGCGTCATTTTGTCAAGCTGTTATCCGTGCAACCGTGCGTCAGCGCCGCGGGAGGCACGATCCCTGTACTCGCATTAATGGACAACGACCCATATGGTGCATTCTGAGTTTTTTTTTTTTTTTTGCTAGTTTGGAAAAGATACGACCAGAATCGGTCTCCAATTATGAGGTTAGCTTGAATCCTCCTCCATTCCTTTCGAATAAAGAAAGTAAGCAATATGATATGGTCATTTTTCCCGCGCACGTTAGGTTTAGACATCTTTAGCGTTTACAAGTTCGGATCCATGGTGAGTAGACTCATTGCAAGCTGTTACTGTCCAACTGTAAGTATTGCTCCATAGCTATCACAACTCACCACGACCTTCACGTTAGTCCCTTGCCTTCGACTCGCACGCCCTCGCATGTCCCACGGTCCTCTTCCTCGGCCTCTCCTGCTCCGATCGAGCAAGGTAATTTCTCAATGTCTACATATTCCATATGTATCAAATTACACCACTCACAGAGTTTACTATCCCAGATACGCCATCCCCGACGAAGCGTACATTCCGCTCACAGCGGCGGATCGAAAGAAAGGGCTGGCCATGCTGAGGAGGATTAATAAGGGTTGTGGATTGGCGCATAATGAGGCCGACGATGAGGCTAGGACGATATGGTAAGTGAATATCGGTCATATCTCATTTTATCATGGGTTGCTTTTTAAATTGAACTTTGTTAAAATTATCGGTGATACGGGTGGGGCTGAAACCCTCATTCCACGCATTCGTTCCAGCAACGAACTCTGCGCCATTATCCACTCGAACCGCAAGGCCGAGCTCCAGGCGCTTTGCGTCGACGACGCTGTGGGGATGGTTGGGTATTTGATCGACAAGTTTCGCTGGGTGGTTCGATGAGGCGGTGCGAGTGAAATTTAGATTGGTGTGGAGTGGTGGTATGTGTATTTAGTGGGCGATACTAATCGTTTCGATGGTTAACATTCAATGTTCTGTACCATACTTTGCGTAGATTGCGTCATTCAAGTTTTTCTATACCACCATGTGCGCATATTTGATTATTCTTAGGAAATATTATAATTATAACGAATAAATAAATGCTACTTTAATAATTAATTAATTAATATTAGCGGCTATTTTTTTTTTTTAAACGTATTAAAATCACCTGACACTACAAAGTCGAAGCATTAGCAATAAATTTAGGACCACCTAGAAAAAAAAAAGAGGAAAATTATTCACTAACTACCAAAGGACTTTTAAAGTCAAATTTAGCGGAATTCAAGATGAAGTCCCAGATTGGCGCACAATATCCTTCCACGTAGGCTAATGAACTTCATTTTTGAGTAACCATCCCCTAACTCCCCGTCGGCGGAATAAGTTCATACAGAGTAAAGAAGAAACCAACGATGGTGCAAAAGCGCGATCGCACAACTTGCGTCGTGATAGATATTAACATAATACGGGAAGAATCGGGGGCCAGCTAGATATTGGCAAATAAAAAAAATAAAAAAAGGGGAGGGGGGGAGTGCAAGGAAGAAATAATCAACGCAATGCAAGTAAGGTATTAATTAGCAACATAGGGCACGTGTGACATGGGCGGATTCGTCATAGAATAGTAGTGCCCGCAAGATAAATAGATGGGTGGCAAAAATGCAGCTGTGTCCCAAATAATAGTAGTAAGGGATGAAACAAGAATGTGGGGGTTTTGCAACAACAAAA
>RBNK01001921.1:0-12862 GCA_003990785.1 Endogone sp. FLAS-F59071 | reverse complement strand
TCTTCCCTACTGCCTAACTCAAGAATTATCCCATATAGAATAAAAATAAATAAAGGATGATATAAATAGAGGATGATATAAAAGTACAATGATATATTGTGATGGACTAAAATATATTAATGGCGAAATACTTGAAGTTGAGCAAGTGCAGAAAATATATTTTTAGGGGTCTTAGTGGTTTATGCAGTAGTATCTTAAGAAGGGTAATGTATTTGTGTAAGTATTAACTAGCAAGATTTAAGTGCGATCAATTGAATAAAGTGTATCTGTAAGAATCTCAAAACTATTCCAATTGCTTACTTCTTGAGTAAGGCTTTTAATATCCCTTGAGTTGTCTGTTATAAGCTTCCTTAGCTTGTTGCAGTCCAAATTTTATTGATAATTATGAGTGGGGTATTTATAAGAAATTACAAGGTGCTATATGGGTAGCTACCTAGGTTACTACTTGAATTTCTGATTGGCTCAGCTAAATATAAGATATAAATTGATTGGCTAGAATATAATAAAATGATATATCAGATTATAATGTAATTGGATAGCGAAATAATATATCAGATCGAAATACTATTTTAGATTATAATATGATTGTAGATCTCAATAACATTATAAGTCTTAATGTTATTATAGGTCATGTGACTGTGATCAAAATTATATATTATCACAAAATATTCCATCACATCTCCTTTCTTTCTGCGAGTTAAACTTTAAGGTATAGTTCTAACTTAGAGAAATCTTTTTGTAATTGTTTTACCTTTTCCTCTAGTTCCTTTATGTCATTTTGTATAAGTTAGTGTATTTAGAATAGGCTACACCAAAAGTAGTTCAGAGTATTAGACTTGTGCTTGAATAGTTAATAAATCTGTTCAGCCATTTTTGTGGCATAGGTAGGGAGTGCTCCTCTGAGAGCTCATTGGCAGATTTCTCTATCCTTCCAGTTCTAAATATGTTTAACTTCTTCTTTCCAAAGTTGTGTGATTTGGTAGTATTCTTTTCATTCATTGATTCGTACCAAGTGCTGACTTCTTTGAATATTACGTATAATCACTCGGGTCTTTTATAAGGTCAATCCTTCTATCTCCTTAAGGTCTTCCAGGGGTTCTATATATCAGTATACCTCGATCAGGCTGACTCAGACTTTATAGAAGTTGTTCCAATGAGGTATAGTATTTCTTGAGGCAGTTTCAGTGAACAGTATAAGGTAAGATCATTCCTGTCATTTTTTGTAACTGGTATGTAGTTCCTTTTATACTCGCAATATAGTATGGTTCTTCCTATTTCAGATCCAGTTTTGTTAACCATAAAGATTCTACTATATTCTAGTATAGTAAGACCTAGTCAGCAATCTTCAATTTTTCGGTTTTCTTATGTTCCTTATCATAGTTCTTCTTCTGGCGATCCTGTGTGATAGTAATAAATTCTCTTACCTTATTTTGGACATTATGTAATTCTCGAATTTCTTTTATTACACGGTGCTCGATTTGCATTTCCTAGGAGGTGTAGCTGAGTTCTGGGGTAGTTATTACTTGGTCTACCAGCTGATAAGCTTTTCTTCCATAAGTGAGCTTAAAAGGGGTAAACTTTATTGTTTCTTGTTTCATTGTTCATAGTGCAAATAAGGTGGAAGGTAGGTACAAGTCCTAGTCTGCTCCTTGTAATTGTACTACTTTAGCAATCATATTCTTGATAGTTTGATTCATCCATTCGGTAAGTCTATTTCATTGGAGATGGTAGGCAGTAGTCTTTATCTAGCAGATTCCAAAGTGTTGCATCAATATCTATATGAATTCATTAATAAATTCGGTTCCTTGATCAGAGGTCATTTCATAGGGTATTCCATGGTAACAGATAATATCTTTATAGATAAAGGGTGTAATGTTAAGAGTATCTGCAATGGGCAAGGCTCTTGCTTCAGGGTACTTGGTCAGGTAATCTACTGCTACTATGATATATCAATTTCCTCTAAGTGTTCTTGGTAGTGGTCCAACAATGTCTATTCCAATATATTCGAAGAGTTCTCTAGGTACAATCAGTTATAAGGTCTCAACTTTTTTTCCTCGGTGCCTCTTCTGGTAAGTGTTGTATCTCTTGATATATTCTTTAATATCTTCATACATGTTCTTCCAATAATATTTTTCTAATAATTGTTGATATGTGTTGTCTATGCCCATGTGTCCTGCAAGCTGATGATCATGGGAAGCCTAGAGTACCATCTGTTTTTTGTGTTCAGGAACTACAAGTCATATCTATCCTCTATATCATTGGTAAAGTATATTATTCTTAATGAAATAGTTAAGTGCTGTTGTCTATATAAGCCATTGATCATTTTTGTTCATCATCCCAATAAAGGTTAGATTACTGAGGTAATCCAAATATCCATTATAGAGTTTAGTATCCATTGGGTAGATATATTCTTTTTGGTTTGGAGTGTCAATCTCAGATAAATTGGGGTAGGTATGAGAGGGTGTCCACATTCTGATGATTCTGTCCTTTTCTATATTGCATCATGAAGTCATACTCCTAGCCATCATGCATATATTCCTATCAGATTTGGTTTGTTCCAAAGCCATTTAAAGGCTGAGTGATCTGTTATCAGGGTAAACTGTTTTCCAATTAGGAAGTGGCAGAAGTGTTATATAGCCCAAACAACTGCTATACATTCTAGCTAGGTAGCTCTATAGGAAGGTTCTGCTCTATGGGTGGCTCATCCTGCATAAGCAATTACATACTCTCTATTTTTATCATCTTGTGCTAAAATTGCTCTGAGTTCGAATGATGATGCATCTGTATACAGCTTGAACACTTTTGTGAGATCTGATCTTACCATTACTAGTGTATAGGTAAGTGCTTCCTTGATCAGGTTAAAGATGATTTGTGTAGCTGATATCTATTCCCATGCTCTTCCTTTTCTTTGCAACATATGCAGGGGTATAGCAATTTCAGAGTAACTAGGGATAAACCTTTTATAGAACTGAACCAGTTCTAAGAATCCTTGTAAGGTTATCTTATTTTATAGAGTTGGGAAGGCCTTAACGATTTCGGTCTTCTTTGAGTCTGGGCAGATTTCTCCTCTATCAATTATAAATCTGAGGTATTTAATTTTCTTCTATCTAAAGTAGTATTTTGTTAGCTTAATCCTTAGCTTATGTTTTCTGAGTCGTTCAAATACTTTCTTCAAGGTTACTATATGTTCTGTGAAGTTCTCAGTGTAAATATTAATATCATTGATATATACAATTACTCCATATCCAATCAAGTCATAGAAGATCTCATTCATTGCAGCCTGGAAGGTGGCAGATATATTGCAAAGTCTAAAGGACATTCTTGTAAATTTGTACTATCTGAATGGTATAATAAATGCTGATTTCTCCTGTGCTTTGGACATCATTCTAATTTGATTATATCCTGCTTATAGGTCCAGGGTTGAGTAGATTTGTGTCTTCTTCAACATGTTTTGTAAGTCTTCTGAGTGCAGGATTGGATATGTATGCTTTTTAGTAACTGAGTTCAATTTACAGTAATCAATAACTATTCTCTATCTATCTTTCTTTAGTACTATGCTAATAGGTGATGCTCAAGAGCATTTCGACTATATAATCACTCCTGACTCTAATAGTTCTTAAATATGCTTTTATATAAAGTTATAATAGTTGGCTGGCAATCTATAGGGTGCTTGTTTGATTGGTTTGGTGTCTCCTGTATCGATATGGTGAGTGAAGAAGACTTGATCTGGTAGATCCTTGAAACTGATTGTAATGATATTCTCATACTCCTTCAATAGGTCTTGCAACTGCTTCTTCTGATTCAGTAACAGGTTTTCATTGAGGGAGTAGATGTACTTCTTGGTATTTTCCTGGTCATCTAGTCTTTCTATTATCACATTTGCTTATCTAGTTGATCTAAAACCTTTTCTCCCACATTGTGTTTCTTCTAAGTTTTCTACTTCCTTCAAAGGTTGCTGTTTACATTTGATGATTACCATTTGAGTGATTTGATCTCCTTGATAGACTTTGAATTAGCTGTAGTTATAGTTAACTAGTCTAACCTCAATTTCTCCTCTGTAGTCTTCATCTATTAATCTGGGGAAGGTTCCTATTCCAGAGTTGCAGTAGAGTCCACTTCTTACCCATACTTGTGCACATTGTCCTAGTGGTAGGGCAATAGTGATTCCAGTTTTTATAAAGGCTGATAATTTTAGTTCTAGGGTGCAGTCTTCATCTGCATATAGGTTATAACCTGTGGCTCCTTTAGTTTTCCTCTTTGGTATAACTGCACTTTCTGTTAGTTTCTTGACTTGAGTTACTGTTTTCTTTTCTTCAACTGTGAATACCTCTTTGAAGGTAAGAACATTCAGTTCCTTCCACTATTCGTGAGTTGTATCTTGAGGTAGATTCTGCTATAAATCCTTCCACCACTAATAGCATATGCTGATATGTTTATTAGGGTGAATTATTTCTTCTAGTACGATGATTTCTTCTTCCGAGTCTGAATTACTTTCTTTGATTAGGGTAGGTCTGTCATCTTTATTATCTTCTTGAAATAAGGCTCTAACTTTGATGGGTGTTTAGGTAGTATAAACTTCATTGTTCTATTCATCAGATACTTCCTTATCTTTATTTTCTTTAGGTACTATCTGTTCTTATTCTTGGTTGTGGTATTCTTTCTAAGTCCTATGGTAGTTGATATCATATGGTTCATCTAGATATCTGACCCAATTTTCGCATTCCCAAAGGTCATAGGGGTTGACTTCATCCCAGTAGTATCCTTGTAGATAGATATTATGATTTCCCTAAAGATGTCCTTTGTCGATATGTCCAATATTTATCCAAAAGCAATCCTATACTTCTCTAATATTGTCTGCAAATAGGTGAGGGTTCTTTCCATTATACAGTCTATGATTCATTGAGGGTGGAGTCCTTCGGTGAGTCTGTGACAGTCTTGGTTTCTTGATTCTTTTCTCAGTCAGCAAATGCATCTCCAAGATATCCTGGTAAGATATCAAATTCATATCACTACAAGTATATATCATCTTAGCACAATAGATGCATTGCTCACAGAATGGGCATCTAGTATTCCTCATGTTGTATTCAATCAATTGGTTCTTCTCCAAAGGCATCAGGTAGCAGTATTCACTATGGATCACTATGTTAGCTTCTTCTTCTTCTACCATATTAAGATGCACCTGTTTAGAGGTTATTTCTTCATCTGTATCACTTTTGTCTTCTGGTCTCTGAGTGAGTTTTAATACTACTTCTTTCTGAATATCCAGAGGTATGCTGAACTTTCTTCCATAGTTGATGAAGATTAACCTTTATGTATCCAGGTCAATTCTGGCTTTAGCTTTCTTTAACCAGCTATTGCCTAAGATGGTATTATAGGATTGTGCATTAGTGACAACCATTCTGATGAGTATGATTTCTATCCCAAACTGGACTAGTACTTCTTGGAGTACTCCTAAAGGTATGCTACTTTTTCTACTTGTGACGACCAAGGTAGAGGTAGTAGGTTTATCAATATCCCATTCCAGGCAGTCTAGGAAATGCTTAGCAATAATGCTGACTTCTGCTCCTATATCGATAATAACTGAGCATGCTAATCCTCCAATATTGCATTGTGTGTAGGCGGATGAAGTATAGGTTCGCTTCTCTTGTTCTTTGGCAGTGTTGACTTCCTCGAATTAGATGGTTGGTTTGGTTTCAGTAATCTGTATCTTTACCTTCTGCTTCATTAATGGTATAATCTAGAAGAGTTGTTTAAAGGTAATGTTGACCTTTTGACTAGCAATATCTTACCATAGGTCATATTTGAATTCTCTAACCCTCCTAGGCTTCTTTTCCTTATTTTCTTCCTAATTAGTTATTTTTTCATCTCTAGTAGTTGAGATGATCATCTTACTAAATTGCATTATCTGTTTAAAGGCTTTATCCCATTAGTCTTCATTCAGCTATTATCTTTGTGTTGGCTTCTTAGGTTTCTTGCTGACAACTTCAGGTTCCTGGGTCAATTTCTTCTTTGGATAGGGAGTCTTCCTAGTGATAGTGCAGTTAACTGTTTCGACTGAGTAGGCTTCCAGATATTCTTCATTAAATTCTTTATCTTCTTTTTCAATTTCTTGTACTATATTAGTATGGTCAGCCTTCTTTTCCTTCTCTCTCTCCTATCCTTCTTTCTAACTCCTAGTTTAGCAATCTTTAGCAAAGTGATCATATCTTCCACAGAGGAAATAATTCATTTTAGTCTTTTATGTTCTTTGGTAATAAAGGTTTTTCTCGGTTGCTTATTCTGGCAAGTCATCTTGGCTTCAAGATCAGCTATGTGTACTGTTATTTTGGAGAATATCTTGGTAATCTTTTCTATTTCATCCTCATGAGTTGTCTTTCTTATTTTTGCTATGACTGTCGGTTTGATAATATCCTCCTCAGGTGGTTTAGCTGATGCAGATACCATTTAAACTATAGGTATTCCAGTGCTGAATTTCCTATATAAATCTTATGGTAACTTATCATATAGGGATGCTGAATATTCTGCTTTGGTGTCCCAAAAGGCCTGTGCTATTCTGACTTTCTCATCTATTCTGCGGGGACCAAACTGTTGAAATTTGATCTTCGAATGTGTGTTTGGAGTAAAGAGTGCACTGGCTTATGAAGCCAATATGCATGTATTTATTAATACTAAATTATGATTGGTTGATACAAAACAAAGATCGTCTAAGCCACGATTGAGTGATGTAATAATCGATCGTTGATAGGAGAGATATAATAAGCTAATAATTTCAACACTCCCCCTGCTTGACATATCTCGATAAAAATAAATAAATAAAAATAAAGATAAAAGAATAAAAATAAAATGTTCAACTGTACATCATGAATGGTATCTATGAAGTACATTTACTGAAAATAATTATATATAAAATACTACTTGAGTGATAAGAATGACATGGTAAAGGAAATAGAAAATTTAAAAAAAGTTAGTTATGTAAGCCCATTTTTGCGATCAACATTTCAAGTCTGATCGCACAAGTGGCTTAGTTAATGTATCAGCAATTATTTCATCTATCACCATATAAATGATATCTATCACCTTTGATTCAACTTTCTCTCGAATAAAGTGATGTTGAATGTCGATATGCTTTGATCAAGCGTGATTAATTAGATTTTTGGCAAGGGCGATTGCTGATTGGTTGTCTTCAAATAAGGTTGTTGTACAATTCGGCAAATATCCTAGCTTATCCAATAGGGTGCGTAGCCAAATAGCTTCTTTCGTCACATATGCTAATGCCATATATTCTGCCTCAGTTGTTAATAGGGCAACGGTTGGTTGGCATTTGCTTGACCAGCTGATGGCTCCTCCTGATAGGTTGAAAATATATCCCATAGTTGATTGTCATGTGTTAATGTCTCCTCCCCAGTTGGCATTGCTGAAACTAATCAGTCTTAGATCCTGATTGCATCCAAGGTACAGCTTATAATTAGCTGTTCCTTTAATATATCTTAATAATTGTTTGAGGGTATGGTGATGTTCTTGCATTGGATTGGCTGAAAATTGACTGATGATGCTGACAGCAGCAGCTAGATCAGGTCTCATCTCAATCATCAGGTACATTATGCTATCAATCATTTGTCTGAATAGACTTTGATCTGCAGATTTTCCCCCTTCAGCTTTGAGTTGAATGGATAGATCAAGGGGTGTACTGATTGGCTTAGCGTCCGTCATGTTAAACCTTGTAATGATTTGATTGGTGAAGTGACTTTGATCAATTGTGATTATGTATATTTTTCGATCACGTATGACTCAAATACCCAAAAAATGTTTAATTTCGCCACACTCCATTATATCAAATGCATTGCTAAGTTCTATCTTGAATTTGTTCATTGTTTCTATCGAATCAGCCAGAATTAGTAGATCATCGACATATATGACAATAATTATCAGTGATTGATCTTCTTGTCTCCTTCTTAGATAAATGCTGTGATCTGATTGTAGTCTTGTAAAATTTGATTGGCTGAGGTAGTTGTCAATCTTCTGATTCCACATACGAGGTGATTGCTTTAGTCCATACAGTGATTGATTGAGCTTACACACAGCTCTCGGTGACAGCTCCGATTGGTCAATTCCTTCAGGTACCATCATGTAGATCTCTTTATCAAGATCGCTGTTCAGGAATGCAGTTTTTATGTCCATTTGGTGAATTTCTAAGTTTAGGGTTGCACCAATCAATAAGAGTGCCTTGATCGACATGAATTTCGCCACAGAAGCAAATGTTTCATCATAATCAATTCCTTGCTGTTGTAAATATCCCTTGGCCACTAATCTTGCCTTGTACCTGGCAACCGATCCATCAGTGTTGAGTTTCTTTTTAAAAACCCATCTGCATCCAATCAGCTTGCATCCTGCAGGCACCTCAGGTACAATCGTCCACGTGTCATTATTCTTAAGTAATTTTGCTCTTGATTGATCGCTTTCTCCCAAAGCTTTGCATCAGACAAAGAAATTGCCTCCTTGTAGGTTATTGGGTCATCGGTCAATTCAATTAAATTAGCTTCTGACATGCAATCTTGCCAAATTTGTAGAGCTTCTGTGTCTATCAATTGTTCAATTGGCTCCCAGATGTTGTCGTCATCATCATAGCCTAGCCATTTAACCAGATATTGTCTTTTTTCATCAATCTTGCATTCTCTGATGATTGCTTCAATGATATATTCTTGATCTTTTGGATTGATAATTGTTGGGGATTTTAATATAATAGATTCATCAAATGTGACATTGCAGCTGATCTCTATCCTCCTATTGGTTGGATCCCAGAGCCTGTACGCCTTTTTTTCGTCATGATAGCCAATCATTTTAAGCTTTTGGATTGGGGTGCCAGTTTCAACCTTTTTCCCTTGCGAATATGCATATATGTGTCAGCCCATATAATGCACAAGTTACTGATATCAGACTTGTAACCATGCTATAATTCAAATGGTGAAGCACTCTCCTTATTGGCTTGCATTGGCAATCGGTTGCGTAAATATGTAGCACTTGTGGCAAGTTCTGCCCAGAGTTCATCAGGTATGCCAGCAGTAATTTTAACTGCCCGGATTGACTCCATCAATGTCCAGTTATATTGTTCAGCTACACTGTTTTGTTGCGGCATGTCCGGTGTTATCATTTCATGATGAATTTCATTTTTGATTAAAAATTTGCACATCTCAGTGTTTACATACTCTCCTCCTCCATCTGATTGAAGAATCTTGAGTTTTTGGCCTGATTGTGTCTTGGCAAATGCCTTGAATGTCCAGAATCAATTGAATGTATCACTTTTGTTGTCAATAAAATATGTTGTAATGTAGCGAGTGGCATCATCGATGAATGTTAATATATATTTCGCTCCATTGACTGATGGTATGGACATTGGCCTATACAGATCTGTGTGCACCCTTCTGATAGACTCTATCGATCGATTTTTTGCATGTCCGAATGGCTTGCGGTGTGACTTTACGTATTCACACCCAATGCATATTTCAATTTGTCTGGTTGACAGCCGCATATCTCCAAGCCCTATGATAAATTTATTGATTGATTGCAAAGTATTTCGGCCCAGATGGCCTAGTCAGTGATGCCATAATATATAGTCATCAATCTTGGAATCAGCGATGTTTGCTTCTAGCTCTAGCTCTGGTGATGTCGATAAATGAAATAGGTCGCTATCGGCTTATCTGATTTTAATTTCCTCATGATCCATACCGATTTTAATTACTGATCCATCGCTCTTGAAGGTTATGTCATTTCTGTCACATATCAATGCCCGCACAGATATTAAATTTCTGGTGATCTCCGGTACATATAAGACGTCCTGTAATTTCAGCTCGTCGTTGAGCTCAATTGTCCCAATGTATGTCGTGCGTAATTTCTCATTCCTTACATACGTGACTAAGCCATTGTGCTCAGCCACCGTCTTGAAAATATCCAATTGGTTGAACATATGTTGCATGGTGTCTGAATCGATGATAGCACCAATTGCCAGATTTGCTTCGGCTCTCGGTTTAGTCTTTTCTTTTTCTTTTTCTATTTTTACCCAATTATTGAATTTGTTGCATTGAAATATTCCGTGTTCTCCCTCATAGACATAACATTTCCAAGGGTGTCCCCGAAAATTCCCGCCTCGATAGGCTCTGTGATCACTACCTTGGTCACCTCTATCATTATGACCTCCTTGATTGTTTCCATTATCATTGTTGTAGCCTCGGCTTCATCCAGCGCTTCTGCCTCGATTGTCATGACCACTATCTCAGTAGCCGCCTCGGTCGCCACCTCGGTATCCACCTCAGTTGCCACCTCGGTAGCTGCCTTGGTCTGTTGCATGGGCTTCATCGTGCCTTTGTTTATTATCCGGATTGAACCTGATGCATGCGAGTTGTAAAGCCTCCAGCATAGTCGGCATATTCTCCTGCACAAGTATTAACTCCTGGTACCTGAGGCTTAGACCCTGGAGATATTGCAGTATAGCTTCTATGTCGGTCATATCTTCGATTTGCACTATAATTTGGTTAAATGCGTCATTATAATCTTCGATCGATCCTTTTTGCTTTATCATCGCAAGCTTATTACACATTCATAATAATTGTTCCATTGATGTGTATTTTTGTATCATAGCCTCTTTAAGCTCATTCCACAAATCAAATTCTCCCAATATGTTCACGTGCCTTCATAGCTACATTCTAGCATTACCTGTAATTTTACTGATCGCTGCGTTGACTTCCTCCTTTTGTACTGATAGATTGGTGCTGGTGATAAATTGCTCTATAGTATCAAAGTAATCGAACAATCTGGGTGTGCCACCTGACCCATCAAATTTGTTGATCAATCTCAGGTACTCCTTTGCCAGATCATTAAGCTTTGTTAATATTGTTGGTGATGGTGATGGTGATTGTGGCATGTTGTCTTCTATAGCTGCATTCTGATTGGTTGGCGCGCTAGATGATGCATTTGTTTTGTCAATTTTTACCATCAATTTGCCTATTAGGGTTGTCAGCATATCTAATTTATCTTTCTGATTTCTGATCATTATAGCCATCTATTCCTGTCGATCGAGGCTAAATGCAATATTGCTCTGATAGTTGCTATCCAATTCTTCATCATCATCAAGGGTTTGATATCTGTTGTCTATTTTTAATTTAGACCACAATCTTGTCAATCTTGTTGCTGATGATGATGATATGTATAGATTGTCTATTTCGTCATATTGCATTGTTGAATACTATGTCATTACGTGTTTATTGTGTTGCTTTATCACAGTATCATTTATCGCATTGTTTATCATGTTGTTTGACGCGTTGTTTACAATGTTAAATAAACACTTACAGTAATCACAGTTGTAATTGTATAGATACTATGATTGTATAGATCTCAGGTTGTCAAGCTGCAATTCGAGCGGCTCGGAGCTCATAACCTGTTGAAATTTGATCTTCAAATATGTGTTTAGAGTAAAGAGCGCACTGGCTTATAAAGCCAATATGCGTGTATTTATTAATACTAAATTATGATTGGTTGATACAAAACAAAGATTGTCTAAGCTACGATTGAGTGACGTAACGATCGATCATTGATAGGAGAGATATAATAAACTAATAATTTCAACATAAACCTCTTGATATGGCATTGGAGATCTGTAGGTAGGCTATTCATAAACACCATTTCTTGCACCACTGGGCTGGTTTCTTCACAGAGTTGCATATACTGATTAATAGTAGTAACTCAGTCTTCTGGGTACTAGTTGATTGATATCTTTATGTTGAATAGTTGTTCTTTAATTGATTCTCACTTCTGTTCAGTGAAATACTTCTCTTCTAACCAGACTCTCATAGTATCCCAATGAGCGGTGGCTAATGCTGCAGCTGTGACTCTATTTCTGGCTGCTGCAGTGGCTATAAGGAGTAATCCTCCTAGTCCGGTAGCTGCTACATCTATTAGAGCTATGTAGTATGTTTCTCTTATGGGTCCTCTAAGTTGAGTAGCCAGGATAGGAATTTATCGAGTGCTGACCATTCCTTTGGCTGTGAAGTAACTCTCCAAATCATTCAGGAATTTTTAAATATATTCCTTAGTATATCTATAAAAGGTAGGTAGTTTGTCTGTCATAGTTTCTTTATTCTCTTGGGGTCTTCTCCTAGATAGTTGTAATAATGTAGGTAGTGGTGGTGGTAGTGCTATTCTTACTTTTGTCTTTCACTATAGGTTTTGGTAAGTTTAGTTATATAATATAGGTAACAAATCAGTTGAGATATCAAGTGATTTTCTACTAGTCAGCACCAATTGTGATGGACTAAAATATATTAATGGCGAAATACTCGAAGTTGAGCAAGTGCAGAAAATATATTTTTAGGGGTCTTAGCAGTTTATGCAGTAGCGTCTTAAGAAGAGTAATGTATCTATATAAGTGTTAACTGGTAAGATTTAAGTGCAATCGATTAAATAAAGTATATCTATAAGAATCTCAAAACTATTCCAATTGCTTACTCCTTGAGTAAGGCTTTTAGTATCTCTCAGGTTATCTGTTGTAAGCTTCCTTAGCTTGTTGCAGTTCGAATTTTATTGATAATTGCAAGTAGGATATTTATAAGAAATTATAAGGTGCTATATGGGCAGCTATCCAGGTTACTACTTGAATTTCTGATTGGCTTGGCTAAATATAAGATACAAATTGATTGGCTAGAATATAATAAAATGATATATCAGGTTATAATGTAATTGGACGGTGAAATAATATATCGGATCGAAATACTATTTTAGGTTATAATATGATTGCGGATCTCAATAACATTACAAGTCTCAATGTTATTATAGGTCACGTGACTGTGATCAAAATTATATGTCGTCACAAAAT
>RBNK01001920.1:0-12863 GCA_003990785.1 Endogone sp. FLAS-F59071 | reverse complement strand
CTATCAATGATCGATGCATCAACGATCGATCATACGTCACTCAATTGTGGCTTAGACGATCTTTGTTTATATCAACCAATCATAATTTAGCATTAATAAATACACGCATATTGGCTTCATTAGCCAGTGCGCTCTTTACTCCAAACACATACATTCGAAGATCAAATTTCAACATCTATCAATACAAAAGGAGGAAGTCAACGCAGCAATCAGTAAAATTATAGGCAATGATAGAATGTAGTTACGGAGGCACATGAACACATCAGGAGAATTTGATTCATGGAATAAGCTTAAAGAGGCTATGATGCAAAAATACGCACCAATGGAACAATTGTTATGAATGCACGATAAGCTTGCGATGATGAAGTAAAAAGGATCGATCGAAGATTATAATGACACATTCAACCGGATTATGGCACAAATCAAAGATATGACCGACACAGAAGCTATACTGTAATATCTCCGGGGTCTAAGCCCCAGGTACTGGGAATTAATACTTGCACGGGAGAATATGCCAATAATGCTGGAGGCTTTACAACTCACATGTATCAGGTTTGACCCGGATAACAAGCAGAGGCATGACAAAGCTCATGCAACAGACTGAGGCGGCTACTGAGGCGGCTACTGAGGTGGCGACCGAGGCGGCGACCAAGGTGGCTACCGAGGCAGCAGTCACGACAATTGAGGCGGAAGCGCTAGACGAAGCCGAGGCTACAACAACGATAATGGAAACAATCGAGGAGGTCATAATGACAGAGGCGACTGAGGCGGCGATCGCAGAGCCAATTGAGGCAGGAATTTTCGAAGACACCCTTAGAAGTGTTACATCTATGAGGGAGAACATGGAATATTTCAATACAACAAATTCAATAATTGGGTAAAAACAGAAAAAGAAAAGGCTAAACCGAGAGCCGAAGCAAATCTGGCAATTGGTGCTATCATCGATTCGGGTGCTACGCAATATATGTTCAACCAATTGGAGCTTTTCGAGACAGTGGCTGAGCATGACGGCTTGGTTATGTATACAGGGAATGAGAAATTACGTGCGATGCATGTTGGGACAATTGAGCTCGACAACGAGCTGAAATTACAGGACATCTTATATGTGCCGGAGATCGCCAGAAATTTAATATCTGTGCGGGCATTGACATGTGACGAAAATGACATAACCTTCAAAAGTGACGGATCAGTAATTAAAATCGGCGCGGATCATAAAGAAATCAAAATTGGACAAGCCGATGGCGACCTATTTCATTTATTGACATTACCAGAGCTAGAGCTAGAAGCAAACATCACTGATTCCAACATAGCTGATTCCAAGATTGCAAACATTGCCGATTCCAAGATTGA
Source organism: Endogone sp. FLAS-F59071 (assembly GCA_003990785.1). Lineage (NCBI taxonomy): Eukaryota > Fungi > Mucoromycota > Endogonomycetes > Endogonales > Endogonaceae > Endogone > Endogone sp. FLAS-F59071. Next base: position 11,513 of record RBNK01001920.1, on the reverse strand, counting down.
TAACTATATATTATAGTATCACTAACTAGGCCATCCGGGCCGAAATACTCTGCAATCAATCAACAAATTTATCACAGGGCTTGGAGATATGCAGCTATCAATTAGACAAATCGAAATATGCGCCGGGTGTGAACACGCAAAGTCGCACCACAAGCCTTTTGGATATGTGAAAAATCGATCGATGGAGCCTATCAGAAGGGTGCACACAGATCTGTGTGGGATGATGCCCACGCCATCAGTCAATGGAGTAAAATATATATTAACTTTTATCGATGACGCTACTTACTACGTCACAACATATTTTATTAACAACAAAAGTGATACATTTGATTAATTCCGGATATTCAAGGCATTCGTCAAGACACAATCAGGCCGAAAACTCAAGATTCTCTGATCAGATGAAGGAGGAGAGTATATAAACACCAAGATGTGCGAATTTTTAATCAAAAATGGAATTCATCATGAAATGACGACGCCAGACATGCTGCAACAAAACGGTGTAGCCGAATGATATAACCGAACATTGATGTAGTCAATTCGGGTAGTTAAAATTACTGCTGGTATACCTGACGAACTTTGGGCAGAACTTGCTGTAAGTGCTATATATTTACGCAACTGATTGCCAACATGAGCCAATAAGGAGAGTGCTTCACTATTTGAATTATAGCATGGTCACAAGCCTGATATCAGTAACTTGTGCATCATATGGGCTGATGCGTATATGCATATTCGCAAAGGAAAAAGGTCGAAACTGGTGCCCCAATCCAAAAAGCTTAAAATGATTGGCTATCATGATGAAAAGAAAGTATACAGACTCTGGAATCCAACTAATAGAAGGATAGAGATCAGCCGCAACGTCATATTTGATGAATCTATTATATTAAAATCCCCAACAATTGTTAATCCAGAAGATCAAGAATATGTCATTGAAGCAATCATCAGAGAACGCAAGATTGATGAAAAAAGGGAATATCTGGTTAAATGGCTAGGCTATGATGATGACGACAACACCTGGGAGCCAATCGAACAATTGATCGACACTGAAGCTCTATAAATTTAGCAAGATTACATGTCAGAAGCTAATTTAATTGAATCGACTAATAACCCAATGACCTACAAGAAGGCAATTTCTCTGCCTGATGCAAAGCTTTGGGAGGAAGCGATCAATCAAGAGCTTAAATCACTTAAGAATAATGACACGTGGACGATTGTACCTGAGGTACCTGCAGGACATAAGCCGATTGGATGCAGATGGGTATTTAAAAAGAAACTCAACACTGATGGATCGGTTGCCAGATATAAGGCGAGATTAGTGGCCAAAGGATATTCACAACAGCAAGGAATTAATTATGATGAAACATTTACTCCTGTAGCGAAATTCACATCGATTAGGGCACTTTTATCAATTGGAGCAGTCCTAAACTTAGAAATTCACCAAATGGATGTAAAAACTGCATTCCTGAATGGCGATCTTGATGAAGAGATCTACATGATGGTATCTGAAGGAATCGACCAATCGGAGCTGTCACCGAGAGCTGTATGTAAGCTCAATCGATCACTGTATGGACTAAAGCAATCACCTCATATGTGGAATCAGAAGATAGACAACTACCTCAGCCAATCAAATTTTACAAGACTATAATCAGATCATAGCATTTATCTAAGAAGGAGACAAGAAGATTAATCGCTGATAATTATTACCATATATGTCGACGATCTACTAATTCTGGCCGACTTGATGGAAATGATGAACAAATTCAAGACGGAATTTAGCAATGCATTTGATATGACAGACTGTGGCGAAATTAAACATTTTTTGGGTATTCGAGTCATGCGTGATCGAAAAATACATATGATCACAATTGATCAAAGCCACTTCGCCAATCAAATTATTATAAGGTTTAACATGACGGATGCCAAGCCAATCAGTACACCCCTTGATCCATCCATTCAACTCAAAGCTGAAGGAGGAAAATCTGCAGACCAAAGTCTATTCAGACAAATGATCGGTAGCATAATGTACCTAATGATTGGGACAAGACCTGATCTGGCTGCTACTGTCAGCATCATCAGTCAATTTTTGGCAAATCCAATGCAAGAACATCACTACGCCCTCAAACGATTACTAAGATATATTAAAGGAACAGCCAATTATAAGCTGTGCCTTGGACACGATCAGGATCTAAGACTGATCGGTTTCAGCGATGCTAACTGGGGAGGAGATATTAATACACGATGATCAACGACGGGCTATATTTTCAACCTATCAGAAGGAGCAATCAGCTGGTCAAGCAAACGCCAATCAACCATTGCCCTATCAACAACTGAGGCAGAATATATGGCATTAGCACATGCGACGAAAGAAGCCATTTGGCTATGCACCCTATTGGATGAGCTAGGATATTTGCCGAATTGTGCGACAACCTTATTTGAAGACAACCAATCAGCAATTGCCCTTGCTAAAAATCCAATTAATCATGCTCGATCAAAGCACATCAACATTCAGCATTACTTTATTTGAGAGAAAGTTAAATCAAAGATGATAGATATCGTTTACATGACAACAGATGAAATGATCGCTGATGCATTAACCAAGCCACTTGCATGACCAAGACTTGAAATGTTGATTGCAAAAATGGGCTTACGTAACTAATATTTTTTTTAAAAAATTTTATATTTTTTATCATGTCTTTCTTATCACTCAAGTAGTATTTTACATATAGTTATTTGCAGTAAATGTACTTCATGGATGACATTCGTAATGTACAGTTGAACATTTTATTTCTATTTTTATTTTATTTTTTATTCTTTTATTTTTATTTATTTATTTTTATCGAGATATATCAAGCAGAGGGAGTGTTAAAATTATTAGCTTATTATTGTTGTAATTATTAGCTTATTATATCTCTCTCCTATTAATGATCGATATATCAACGATCGATGCTATGTCACTCGATTGTGGCTTAGACGATCTTTATTTTGTATTGACCAATCATAAATTAGCATTAATAAATACACACATATTGGTTTCATTAGCCAGTGCGCTCTTTTACTTCAAAACACACATTCAAAAATCAAATTTCAACAGGTTATGAGCCCTGAGCCACTCGAATTGCAGCTCGACAACCTGAGATCTATGCAATCATCTACGCAATTACAACTGCGATTACTGTAAGTGTTTATTTAACATTGTAAACAACGTATCAAACAAAGTGATAAACAACACGACAAACGATACCACGATAAAGCAACGCGATAAACATGTAACGATGTCACACAACGAAATGGACAACCTATACACATCATCGTCATCAGCAACAAGATCGACAAGATTGCGGTCTAAATCAAAAACAGACAACAGATATCAAACCCTTGATGATGATAACAGATTGGATAGTAACCATCAGAGTAATATCGCATTTAGCCTCAATTGATAGGAACAGATGGCTACAATGATCAGAAATCAGGAAGATAAATTAGACACGCTTGCAACTCTAATGGGCGAATTGATAGCAAAAATTGACAAAACAATCACATCACCTAGTGCGCCAACCAATCAGAATGCAGCTACAAAAGGCAACACACCATGACCATCACCATCACCAACAACATCAACAAAGCTTAACGATCTGGTAAAGGAGTACCTGAGATCGATTAACAAATTCGATGGATCGGGTGGCGCACCCAGATTGTTCGATTACTTTGATGCTATAGAACAATTTATCACCAGCGCCAATCTATCAGTACAAAAGGAGGAAGTCAACACAGCGATCAGTAAAATTACAGGCAACACTAGAATGTGGTTATAGAGGCACATGAATACATCAGGAGAATTTGATTTATGGGATGAGCTTAAAGAGGCTATGATGCAAAAATATGTACCAATGGAACAATTGTTACGAATACGTGATAAGCTTGCAATGATGAAGCAAAAAGAATTGATCAAAGATTATAATAACGTATTCAACTGAATTATGGTGCAAATCGAAGATATGACCGACACAGAAGCTATACTGCAATATCTCTGAGGTCTAAGCTCCAGGTACCGGGAATTAATACTTGCGCAGGAGAATATGCCAACAATGCTGGAGGCTTTACAACTCACATGCATCAGGTTCGACCCGGATAATAAACAAAGGCGCAACAAAGCCCATGCGACAGACCGAGGCGGCTACCGAGGTGGCGACTGAGGCAGATACCGAGGCGGCGACCGAGGCAGCTACCGAGGCGGTGGTCATGACAATCGAGGCGGAAGCACCGGACGAAGCTGAGGCTACAACAATGAAAATGGAAACAATCGAGGAGGTTATAATGACAGAGGCGACTGAGGCGGTGATCGCAGAGCTAATCAAGGCGAGAATTTTCAGGGATACCCTCAGAAATGTTACATCTGTGAGGGAGAACACGGAATATTTCAATGCAACAAATTCAACGATTGGGTAAAAACAGAAAAAGAAAAAGCTAAACCGAGAGCCGAAGCAAATCTGGCGATTGGCGCTATCATCAATTCAGGTGCCACGCAACATATGTTCAACCAATTGGAGCTCTTTGAGACGGTGGCTGAGCACGACGGCTTGGTCATATGTGCAGGGAATAAGAAATTATACGTGATGCACATTGGGACAATTGAGCTCAACGATGAGCTGAAATTACGGGACGTCTTATATGTACCGGAGATCACCAGAAATTTAATATCTGTGTGGGCGTTGACACGTGACGGAAATGACATAACCTTCAAGAGCGACGGATCAGTAATTAAAATCGGCGTGGATCACGAAGAAATTAAAATTGGACAAGCCGATGGTGACCTATTTCATTTATTGACATCACCAGAGCTAGAGCTAGGAGCAAACATCGCCGATTCCAACATAGCCGATTCTAAGATTGCAAACATCGCCGATTCCAAGATTGATGACTATATATTATAGCATCACCGACTAGGCCATCCAGGCTGAAATACTCTGCAATCAATCAATAAATTTGTCACAGGGCTCGGAGATGTGCGGCTGTCAACCAGACAAATCAAAATATGCACCAGGTATGAACATGCAAAGTCATACCACAAGCCATTCAGATACGCAAAAAATCGATCGATGGAGCCTATCGGAAGGGTACACACAGATCTGTGCAGGCCGATGCCCACGCCATCAGTCAATGGAGTAAAATATATATTAACTTTCATCGATGATGCTACTCGCTACGTTACAACATATTTTATTGACAACAAAAGTGATACATTTGATCGATTCCAGAAATTCAAGGCATTTGCCGAGATGCAATTAGGCCGAAAACTCAAGATTCTCCGATCAGATAGAGGAGGAGAGTATGTAAACACTGAGATGCGTGAATTTTTAATCAAAAACGGAATTCATCACAAAATGATGACGCCGGACATGCTGCAACAAAACGGTATAGCCGAACGATATAACCGGACATTGATGGAGTCAATCCGGGTAGTTAAAATTACTGCCGGCATACCTGACGAACTTTGGGTGGAACTTGCCGCAAGTGCTACATATTTACGCAACTGATTGCCAACGCAAGCCAATAAGGAGAGTGCTTCACCATTTGAATTATGGCATGGTCACAAGCCTGATATCAGTAACTTGCGCATCATATGGGCTGATGCGTATATGCATATTTGCAAGGGAAAAAGGTCGAAGCTGGCACCCCGATCCAAAAAGCTTAAAATGATTGGCTATCATGACGAAAAGAAGATGTACAGGCTCTAGGATCCAACCAATAGGAGGATAGAGATCAGCCGCGACATCACATTCGATGAATCTATTATATTAAAATCCCCAACAATCGTCAACCCAGAAGATCGAGAATATGTCATCGAAGCGATCATCGGAGAATGCAAGATTGATGAAAAAAGAGAATATCTAGTTAAATGGCTAGGCTATAATGATGACAACAACACCTGGGAGCCAATCGAACAATTGATTGACACTGAAGCTCTACAAATTTGGCAAGATCAGATGTCAGAAGCTAATTTAATTGAATTGACCAATGACTCAATGACCTACAAAGAGGCAATTTCTCTACCTAATACAAAGCTTTGGGAGGAAGCAATCAATCAAGAGCTTAAATCACTTAAGAATAATGACACATGGACGATTGTACCTGAGGTACCTGTGGGATGCAAGCCGATTGGATGCAGATGGGTATTTAAAAAGAAGCTCAACACTGATGGATCGGTTGCCAGGTACAAAGCGAGATTAGTGGCCAAGAGATATTCACAACAGCAAGGAATTGATTACGATGAAACATTTGCTCCTGTGGCGAAGTTCATGTCGATCAGGGCACTTTTATCAATCAGAGCAACCCTAAACTTAGAAATTCACCAAATGGATGTAAAAACTGCGTTCCTGAATGGCGATCTTGATGAAGAGATCTACATGATAGTACCTGAAGGAATTGACCAATCGGAGCTGTCACCGAGAGCTGTGTGTAAGCTTAATCGATCACTGTATAGACTAAAGCAATCACCTCATATGTGGAATCAGAAGATCGACAACTACCTCAGCCAATCAAATTTTACAAGACTACAATCGGATCACAGCATTTATCTAAGGAGAAGACAAGACGATCAATATCAATCGCTGATAATTATTGCCATATATGTTGACAATCTACTAATTCTGGCCGACTCAATGGAAATGATGAACAAATTCAAGGCGGAACTTAGCAACGCATTTGATATGACAGACTGTGGCGAAATTAAACATTTTTTGGGTATTCGAGTCATGCATGATCGAAAAACACACACGATCACAATTGATCAAAGCCACTTCACCAATCAAATCATTACAAGGTTTAACATGACAGACACCAAACCAATCAGTACACCCCTTGATCCATCCATTCAACTCAAAGCTGAAGAAGGAAAATCTGCAGACCAAAGTCTATTCAGACAAATGATCGGTAGCATAATGTACCTAATGATCAGGACGAGACCTGATCTAGCTGCTGCTGTCAGCATCATCAGTCAATTTTTGGCCAATCCAATGCAAGAACATCACCATGCTCTCGAACGATTACTAAGATATATTAAAGGAACAGCCAATTATAAGCTGTGCCTTGGACGCGATCAGGATCTAAGACTGATCGGTTTCAGCAATGCTAACTGGGAAGGAGACATTAATACATGACAATCAACTATGAGATATATTTTCAACCTATCAGGAGGAGCCATCAGCTGGTCAAGCAAACTGTAAGGGGATTTCTCCTAAACTGCCTGTAAGGAAGCGTCTGATGATACTAATCCGCGTTGGACTTAGGAATCTCCGAGTACATCGCAAGGTTTCTAAGGTATTGAAAGTACTTTGTTTCTTTATAAGATTATTAATTGTGAATTTCAGACTTATAGTCTTTTAGCGCTCTTAATGTGTGTAGAAGGGGGTAAGATCTTTAGCTCTCAAAGGGATCTTGAGTGTGCACTGCTATTGAACTGAAGTTTATTGAATAAAGAATTGAGGGATATTTATACAAAATTCTCGAGGTGCTATACGGGTAGCTGCCCAGGTTACTACTCGGAATATGATTGGTTATACTATATTTAAATTATAAGTTCCATTCATTATTAAATAAGATATCAACGATGTTGATAGTATCAACAGTGTTGATAATTTCTGCAGTGTGGATGGTATCCACAGTGTTGATAATTTCGGCGGTGTGGATGGTATCTACAGTGTTGATAATTTCGGCGGTGTGGATAGTATCCACAGTGTTAATAATTTCGGTGGTGTGGATTTCTTCTTCTGTATCCGATCCAGATATGGAAGTGTCAGTTTCTTTGATATGGTTGTTGTCTACTAGGTAATTTCCTAGGAGATGAAGTAACAATGTTTCTTCTTCTATATTTTGTAAGTTTTCCCATTGGCATGGGCTTAGGTTGCCAAGGTGTTTCAATGCAGATGGCCAATGTTGGAATACGTTGAAGGTCCTTTTAGCTATGCATCTTTCCCAAGGATTTAATCCTAGGTATTCAGCGGATTCTCATTCTGTCAGTTCTTGGTGGTTTTCCTGCCTTAGTTGCAAGGTATATCCTATTTGGTAGTAGCTTCTGAATTGTCCAGCAGTGTTGTTGAATTGGTGAATGCTGATATTCCTTTTTGCAAATTCCACCATGTCAATAGTATCCTCTTGGGTTACTCTAGTATATAGTTATGGTGGTTCATTATAACAATTAATAATTGCATTTTTAACTATATTCTTGATCTGTTCATAGTTTGGTCTAAGTGTGGTTGATTGTCTGGCAGTATTTCTTTGCTGTGGTTGAGTCGGATAAGGCTCTTGAGTCCTCTGGTTTTGGCGGCTGATGGCAGGCATAGTTGTTTGCTATGTTTCTGCAAGTGTTTGTTGCTGCCTTTTATATATATCACTCTTACAACTCTTCTCTCTTTGAGAAAATAGCGTCCACGCTATTTCTATAAGGACTTGTGATATTTTTTCAGTGCTTCATCTGCGTTTGTCAGATTGCTAAGTGGTTCCCATGTTGCATCGTGTAAGGGGTATCCTTTCCACTTGATTAGGTATTGCGGTGTCGATCTGTTGCCTTGTTTGGTGATCCGTTGATCTAAGATTTCTTCTACTTCAAATTCTTCTGTGTCATTGACCAAAATTGGTGTGGATGATATGACTTGTCTGTCCGAAAACAGATCATCATTATTTGGTGTGTAACGTTTCAGTAGTGATATGTGAAACATGGGGTGAATCTTCATTGTTGATGGTAACTCCAGTTTGTAAGCAACAGCTGATATTTTTGCGATAATCCTGAATGGTCCGAGAAACTTATTCTGAAGTTTCTTTGAAGGTTGATTAGATAATTGTCACAGTGTGATATGTCTTGAGGACAGTAAGACCATTTCGTCTATCTCAAATGATTCTTCGCGCCTTTTTTCATTTGCGTATCTGGTCTGTTGTACTTGTGCTTCGCGAATTGCATCTTGTGCTTTGGTCAGCAGGTTGGTCATTCGTGTGGTGAAGTCATCAATGGCTTGTACTGTTGATTCGACTTTTTCCAGTAACAGAGTTGCTGGTGTCAGTGGGTGGTAGCCATAATTCAGGAAGAATGGTGATAGTTTCGTTGACTTTTGCTGAGTATTATTGCATGCAAATTCGGCGGCAGTTAAGTGTTCATCCCAATCATTCTGTCGATAGTTGACATAAGTTCTAAGTATTTGTTCCAATGTCTGATTCATGCGTTCTGTTTGTCCATCGGTCTGTGGGTGAAATGCAGTTGAGAGTGCTATTTTTGTTCCAAGTGTTTTGAATAGCAATTGCCAAAAGTTGCTTGTAAACTTTGGATCTCAGTCACAGATAATAATTCGTGATAGTCCATGTAGGCAAAAAATATTATTGAAAAATATTTTTGCTACTTCTGGTGCAGTATCAGTTGTTTTGCTTGCAACAAAGTAAGTTTGTTTGCTGAGTCGATCGATGAAGACAGTTATTGTGTCTTTCTCAGATATTGTTTTCGGCAGTTGGACAATGAAATCCATACTGATTTGTTCCCATTTTTCAGCAGGTATAGGTAGTGGTTGTAATAGTCCAGCAGGTGATTGTCTGAGTGTTTTGTTATGTTGACAAGTGTTGCAAGAGGCTATGAAGCTCTTGGTGCTTGTAAACATTTTCGACCAGTAAAAGTTTCTAGTGAGTGCTTCGTAAGTTTTATCAAATCCAAAGTGTCCTGCTAAGGGTATATCATGGTGTTCTTGTAGAATCTTGACATGAAGATTTGATGGTATGAAGAGTCGATCTTCATAATAGAGATTGTTGTTTCGGATCTTGAATTTGTTTATCATATCCAGTTTGGTCTTGAGTTCTTCTATGATTTTTTGTGCTTCTTTGTCTAACTGGACTCCTTCTTGAATTTCATGTATCCAGTTGTCTGTGATTTCGATGATAGCTTTGATCTGTTCGTCCTCCTGTTGTTGTCTAGATAGTGTGTCTGCTACGACATTAAGTTTTCCAGGTTTGTAGATTATTTCGAAGTGATAATTGTTGAGATGGTCTATCCATCGCGCTTGTCGGGTGGAGAGGGTCGGCTGTTTGTTCAGGTATTTGAGTGATTCATAATCTATATAGATCAGGAATTTATTGCCTATCAGGTAGTGTCTCCAAGCCTGTGTTGCGTCGATTATTACGAGTAACTCTTTTTCGTGAACAGGGTAATTTCTTTCTGCAGATGACATTTTTCTTGAATGGTAGGCAATAGGTTGGTCTTCTTGTGAAAGTACAGCTCCAATTGCGTAATCTGAGGCATCGGTAGTCACTACAAATTGTAGGTTTTGATCTGGGCTTCTGAGGACAGGTGCAGTTGTTAACTTTTCTTTCAAAGTTTCGAAGGCTGTGTCGTGATTGTTATTCCATTCTTGAATAACATTTGTGCCTGTTACTGTCAGATCATGTAGACATGCTACAATTCCTGCGTAATTCTTGATAAACCTTTGGTAGTATCCTGCTAGTCCTAGGAAGGATTGTATTTTCTTAATTGTCATTGGTTTTTCCCACTTCTTGATTGCCTCGATTTTCGCAGGGTCAACTAGAATACCATGTTCATTGATTCGGTGTCCAAGGTATGCAACTTCTTTTTGTAAAAAGTTACACTTGCTGAGTTTAGCATATAACTAATGTTTTCTCAGGATTTCCAGTACTTGGTGGAGATGTTGTAAGTGTTCTTCTTTTGTTTTGCTATAGATCAGTATATCATCGATGTAGACAACTATGAATTCGTCAAGTAGTGGTCTGAATATATCATTCATCAGGCCTTGGAATGTTGCAGGTGCATTTGTCAGTCTAAAAGGCATGACTTTCCATTCGTAATATCCATATCGAGTTCTAAATGCTGTTTTCGGAATATCTTCTTCAGCAATGCGGATCTGGTAGTATCCTGATCATAAGTCAATTACTGAGAATATGGTTGCTCCTTTGAGTCAGTCGAATAATTCCATGATGTTGGGTAATGCGTATCGGTTCTTGATAGTTATATCATTGAGTTGTTGATAGTCAATGCACATTCTAATTCCATCCTTCTTCTTGACAAATATAATAGATGCTCCGAAAGGTGATATGCTAGGTTGAATAGATCCTTGTTCAATTAATTCTTCTAGAGTCTTCTTGAGTTCTTGTAACTCAGGTCCGGATAATTGATAAATTTTCTTGAATGGTGGTTCTGCGCCAGGTATTAAGTCAATTCGGTGATCGATACTTCGTTTTGGTAGTAGTCCTTCTGGTAAGTTTATAGGAAACTAGTCTGCAAATTCAGTAATAAGTGGTTGTAAAGATATATCCAGGCTATTAATGTCTATGTCCGTTTCGGTGGTAATTTTAGCAATGTCCTTTTCTATAATAATGCAACAGTAAACTATGTTGTCTTTGTTGAGGTGTTGGTAGAATTTTTTAGCTGAGTAGAGTCAGATCTTGCCGTTTCTTGATTTGGAGACCAGTTTGATGTCCTTGTTTCGATGAGTAAACTCCATGGTTCCGCTTGGCCAGTCGATGTTAGG
>RBNK01001919.1:0-12865 GCA_003990785.1 Endogone sp. FLAS-F59071 | reverse complement strand
GGGGGGGGTGTTGAGGGCGGTGATCCTGTCGGACACGGTCGGTTGCTTTTCTTTTTCTTTTTGGGGGTGTGTGTGGGGGTGTGGGGATAGAAGACCAAACAAGAACACAAAGACCAAGACGGACAACTTTACCAATTTCAATTTCCCCGGTATGTGCGACATTGCAGTTATTTGGACAACAACGACGTCACCTGAACCCAATCCAGGAAAAGCAGTGACGGAGGCGCGTGTCGCTTTGACCGTCGTCCCCTTGCCTGCCTTGATTCTTCCATCATGTCTACGCTCTTGTATCCCGCCGCAAAGCTCCTATGGTATGTGCCCCCCTCCCGTTGCTCCGGTATTTTCTCTTTGCCTTCTTTCCCCCCCCCCTACTCTCCCCCTCAGAATCGTAACCTTTGCCTTTCGCTCCTAGCATCTTGCTTGGCCTCTGGCGCAGCTTCAAGGCCCTCAAGCGTAGGTCGCCCAGCGCCATCAAAGCATACGTGGTTTTCTGGTTGGTTATAATGTGCTATAAAACTGTCGAGTCTGTGGCAGACACTTTCATTAGCTGGTATGTAGGTTCTTTGGCCTTTTATTTTTTTTATTTTATTTTTTTATTTATTTTTATTTTTGCGCGCAGCACGACTTTTATCTTCCAAAGTCCGAGAGATAAAATAAAATGGATAAAAATCGACTTATTGGATTTATGCCTTCCCGCGTAGGATACCTTTTTACACCTGGGCAAAGCTTGTCTTCATACTCTGGTTCATCATCGCCCAAACTTCGGTAAGTCTGTGTTTCCCGTCATGCGTCTGCCCTGTGCTTCCCTCATCTCCAAAATCACGTCGACCTATGAATAATTCCCACGTAGGCCTCGAATGTCATGTACCAAAGCTTCGTCCGCGATTTCTTCGCGCGCCGCGAGGCCCTTGTCGACGAGATTGTGGACAAAGTGAGCAAACTCCGCGCTTCTCATCCTGTCCGTACGAGATTGCGGGTCCGCTGGAGGCGGCTCATGTCATCACCATCACCAGCATACTGAAAACAAAAACGATACCCTCCCCCCTTCCGTCGGTCCCTTTTTTATGTACAGCTACGGCAGAGTACGGTAAGGTGGGCGGCGGACGTGGAGAAGCAGGCACGTGTAGCGCTGGTTGTGGCGCAGGAGGGGTACACGTTATTGGTAAGAGCACTGATGTTTCTCTGAAATTGTGCGAGTAGACTTGTTTCGTGATCTTTCTCCCTGCTTCTCTCAACCCTACATCTATTCCCCCCCAATCCCTATATCCACTTCTGCAATCCCCTACATCCATTTCCCTGTACCCCACCACACCAACCCTACCTTTTTTTTTTTTTTTTTTTTTTTTTTTTTGGTAACTGCAGAAGAGTATACTGCTTCCGCTAGTGAATCACCTGCGCCCAGCCCGTCAAGAGAAAACAGAGCCAACTGGATCATTGATTGATGTCGGAGTTTCTGTCAATACTCTCTCACATGCGCGCATTCGACCACCCATGCCCATGTCGACCGCAGCTTCGAATAGGACACGCGAGCACCAAGCACGGTCGGAGGACGTGTTGTGGCCTGTCAGACAAACCTCTTCTGTGGTCATTCCGGGTACTCATTCTGCTTTGACAGCGGCATCGTCATCCTCTTTCCCGTCCACAGCCCAGCAGAATGTTGGTGCCATGTTGGAGTCCATGCGTCCGCCAACGCGTGCCTACGACAGCACGCTGCGTTACAGCGCCGCCACCGGCTATCAGTCTGACTTGTTCAATGTTCAAAATACGAGGCCGGCTTCCAAGGCGCAGTTTGACTCTACCACGGACGGGAGACAGCCGACTATGACTCCCCACGAGTGGTCATCATCTTCGGCGCAAACAGTGAGGGCAGCGCACGCTCCCCCAGCGGCGATGCATGCCCCCACTACCTACACCTACCCTCACCAACCACCCGCGCGCCACACATCATCTTCCCAGAATCCAAAGGCGGCCTCCACCTTCTGGAATGATTCCTCTGTAGCCAGCAAGAACCATACGGCTCAGCCAGTCCTCGTGGCCACAACCCCGTGGATACCCGGCGGCTTCATCCGCCCACCACAGCCAGCGCAGACCAGGGCTCGATCCACGTCATCGGGCCTCACGGACGACGATCTCAATCTAGAGGCCGAGCGGCAACGCGCTGAGCGCACCGAGCAAATCGTGCGCGGGCTACTTGCGGATCTGGGGCCGAGATTAAGGTCGGAGAGGGGGGAGGACGGGAGGGTAGCAGTGGAGAGGGCCAAGCCGACAGTCGCATTGAAGGCGGCGCGTGAAGTGAACAACCACCCTACAGATGACGATACGCCAATCGTTCGGGAGCGGGCGCCCGTACCACCAATCAAGGACGACCAGTCACTAACCAAGCCGCCACTCAGGCCCGCCGCTGTTACCGCTACCACTACCGCCGCTACCACCGCCAAACGTCCGCGCCCGGACGCACCCGATCCACTGGCGCGTGCTAAAGGCATTAAGAAGAGCAGGATTGCGATGGCCGATGCTTTATCATTGCGATCCACCAAACACAAACTAAAACCTGTGGCGGGAGCCGAGGTGGAGCGTGAACCCAGGGCGGTGCCAGTTGGGAGGGGCAGGAGACACGACGCAAAGGTGGCGTCGGTGGCGGCGCCGGTGCGGAGACGAAGGGCGAGAGGAATTGAGGAGGAAGAGAAGAAGGGCGGGAAAAGAGTCAAAGATGGCATGGTAGATGTTTATGACGCCCCGAGGGAGGTTGTTGGGAAGGGTAAGAGGAGGCGCACGGGGTCGATAGATCGGGTTGTCGAGGAAGAATGGAAAGGGAATGGAAAGGAAACTGTGGAGAGGAAGCGGCAGGATAAGGGTAAGGCGGAAGAGCCTGAAGAGAGGCAGAAGTTGTTGCAGAATGGGAGGAGGAAGCGGATGGCGGATGACGACGATGTGGAAGATGGGCGGGCAGCGGGTAGGAGAGAGTTGCGGAACGAGAATAAGGTTGTAGTTACTGACGAGGAAGAGGAAGAGGAAGAGAAAATAGGGAGAGTTGAGATGGTCAAGAGCAAAGGGAGGGGCAGAAGGAGAGAAAGTGTGGGGGCGACAAGAGATATGGGTCGTCATGTTGAGGTGGCGGTCGGGATTGTGTAAAAGGTGATGGAATGCGATTTTGGCTCATGGGATTGCTAATCTCTTTATTCGATAGATAGCATGTATTTTACATATTATAATATGTAGCGTACAAGCGAGTTTCTTAAAGTAGAATACCTCCGACGGGCCTATGAATGAATAAATACCAATAGAATTGTGAATAAAAGACTATGGCGCAAGCCACAAAAGTGACACGTTATTTATTAAAGAAGCCTTCTTCGCTTCTTATCGCCTATCGACAATGGCCGCCTCACCTCTACAGCCCCACCCGGATCTTCTGGACCACGATGTCCTGCTCAACCTTCTTACTCCTCAAATACCTCCAAACAAGCTCACCCTGCTCGCCTCCTCAGAATGGACCAAAGACTACCTCACGCGTCTCACCTCAATGTCACTCGATTCCCTCAGCAACGAGCCCACCTTACTCGACGAAGAACAAACCAAAATCCAATCAGAGCTTAAGGACCTTGCCTTCCGCGAGTACCCTTCCTTCATCCACGCTAACGAGTGTCGCGCTCAGGTTCATGACACCATGGACCAGCTCTCCTCCCACCTTACCACCTTCACCCGCATCGTCCCATCTCTTGAGTCCGCCTGCCATGAATTCACTGCTGATGCCGCCCTCATCGCCCAGGACCGTGCGCATGTCTCCACCGTGCTCGACAACCACGCTGCCCTCCTTGACATTCTTGAGATTCCCCCGCTCATGGAAACCTGTGTCCGCAACGGTTACTACGCCGAGGCCATGGACCTGTCCGCTCACGTCCAGCGCCTGCAGCTCCGTCACCCGACCATCCCGCTCATCGCGGAGATTGCATCTCAGGTACGCGTCGCGTCCGAGTTGATGCTTACCCAGCTCGTCACACTGCTAAGGAGGCCCATCAAGCTGCCTGCGGCCATGAACGTCGTAGGATACCTGCGAAGAATGGAGACGTTTGAGAGCGAAGTTGAACTGAGAATGGTATTTTTGAAATGTAGAGGTGATTATTTCAACGGATTGGTGGAGGCGCTGAAGAAGGAGAATCTCAACGGGTTCAACAAGAATGACAGAGGCGGGGCCGAGGCCTTTGAATATCTCAAAAAGTACATTGACCTGCAGCGCGAACAACTCTTTGATATTATCACGCAGTACTGGTCCATCTTCTCCGAAGACCACGTGCAGTCCGTGTCGGCTTACACGTTGCCTCTCGCGTCCTTCTCATCCACCACCTCAACCACATCCACCACCGCTGCTACTATCCTTCCCGACTACATCCTCCACCTCCTCATCACCTTCCGCCAGACCCTCGCCACTCACATTCCACATATCACCGACACTTCTTATCTATCCTCCCTCCTCACTCAGCTCATGTACTGCGGCATGTCCCTTGGCCGTGTCGGGCTCGATTTTCGCCACCTCATCACTACATATTTTGAAGCTGCCGTCCACACCATCATCATTCGCCTCATCGAGGTGGCTGAGCGCGACACTGTCACTCGCTTAACCGAGGCCCGTACTAAGAACGAGGTACCTTCGACCTGGATGTCTGTCAAATCTCCCTCCACTGCTTCCATTTCTTCCCGACCCGCTCCTCCTACCTCGACCATCACCGTCAACCCTCCCACCCTCCTCATGGACTATCCACCCCTTGCCGCTCTCACCAACGATCTCCTCTCTCTTTTTAACACCCTGCGCCTCCTTGCCCCGGCTTCTGTCCTCAGAGGGGTCCACTCCCGCCTCGAGCGTGCCTATGACGCCATCGCTGCTGCCTTGCTCGCTTATGCCGCCGATGCAGCTGCGCATGCCGAGTCCATCGCTCGTCGGAGGAGCACCCCTGCCGCGCAGCGCGAGGCCGACGCTGAGCACACCGTCCTCGTCGCGTTCACGGCTGCGTACGTCAGGTGTCTTGTACCGTTTGCGCGCAGAGCGCTGGTCGAGGGGGTGTTTGGAGGGGTTGTGGCAGCGAATGGAGTGGAGGCCGATCTAGAGGAGAAGCTGAAGGAGTGGTTGCCTGTGGTAACGGTGGTAGGAGTAGTAGAGGAAGAGGAAGAGAAAGAAGAAGAGGAAGAGAAAGAGGAAGAGGAAGGAGAGATAGTAATGCTGGAAAATGAGAGAGAAGAAGAGGTGATGGTACTGGAAAAGGAGGAGGTAGGAAGACAGGCGACGGTCGAGACGATGGTAATTGAGGCGGATGAGGTAGGAAGACAGGCGGCGGTCGAGACGATGGTAATTGAGGCGGATGAGGAGGAAGAAGGTATGGAGAAGGCAGAGAGAGAGGCTGGAGGGATCACGTTGGAGGAGGTTGTACTATACGAAGGTGAGGCGGACGTGACAACGACAGAAGCCATTGTTGGAGAGGATGTGGGAAAAGCTAACGAAAATGAGGAAGTTGGCACAATTGTCAACGGGAGCGGGGGCGCGGCTGTTGGGGAGGCGGAAGAGGAGCGGAAATTGGAAATAACAGTAGAGGAGGAGGCGGGTGAACCGATAGCAGCGACACAGGAAGAACCTTAATAGGTAGGGATTGAATTAGTTAGTTGGGAGAATAAAAATCTTGTGGATTGGTATTTTGTCGAGGTAGATGAATGGCGACGCATCTGTGAAGATAATGCGAAATATTAATGGAGGCCACGAGATGATTGCTTGTTGTCTGATACTGGATTGGTAGGCTCGTCTTATTTTCTACTAGAATCTATTATTTTCCTGTGCCCGAACGTAGGAAACTGGTCGTGTTTTTTTTTTTTTTTTTTTTTTTTTTTTTTAATACCGCTGAGTAATAATAAAAATAAAAAAAGCAGAGGAAACCTGCAATAGAGATTTGTATTTATTACTGTACAAGTGAAAGTCTTTTAATGGAGCAAACCAAAATTTCCAGTACTTGGTCATTGAAAGGAGTGGGTGAGAATTGAAAAAAAAACAAACAAAAGAGAAAGAGTATTCTTTAGGACCCCCTCAATTATTATCTAGCACAGCATAGTATAAGTAAGCTGATTTTTACAAATGCGGGACACCCGGCAGCACTGCGCGCGTTATCACGCCTTGCCTTTGCCCTTCTCTCGTCTCCCGCTCGGCGCGGGTTCCACCTCGCGCATTTCCTCGTCTTCCCCGTCAATGGGGTCCAGGGCTTCGGGTTGGTTGACCTCAATGTCTTCCCATTTGCCTGGTAAGAGGGTAAAATACAAGATGAGCAAGTTGGTGCAAGTTAATGTGTATTGAATAATTGCGACCACTCCATCAAAATAAATTAAAAAAAACAAGAGACAAACAAACAAACAAAAATCCGGTATAACAATGCTGTAAAGCGGACAAGCCATGGACAAAATACGTTAAACCTACCTTCCACCTGAAAGCTCATGTACGCGGTAGCCTCGTTCCCGAGCCCAGCCTTCTCCAGCGTGGCCAGGTCGTCGAGCAGTATGTATTCTCCTGGGCGGGCGCCGTCGATAGAGATCCTGATATCTTTGGGATCGCATGGATTCTTGCCTCCCAACGCCTGCGAAAGCTTCTCTTTTAGTCGGCCCACAGTGTCTTTGGGTGTGACCTGGAGGAAGACGGTGGTTCGATGGCGCTTGACACGAATATAATTGGAGGCAGTGGCAGAGACCTGATGGAGGATAAAGGATTAAAAGCTGGTGGTAAAGTAGTTGTGGAGTAAATGAATGTTAACACATACCATGTTGAGGAGGGTTGTCTCTGGAGAGAAAGAAGCTCTCTGGAGAGAAAGAAGCGAAGCGCTTGGACAGAAGAGTGACGTCACGGAAACCCTTGTTGTTTATATGATGATCATCGCTAGCGACACTTCGAGCGTCGACATCGTCCGCGCGCCATCTGAAAATCTCCCTTTTTAAAGGTGACTTTTTCTTTACTCTTCCATACATTCCGCACCACCTTGTCTTTCCACGCACTACCATTAACCATTCCCTTGTTCACTCTCTCCTTTCTCCTAAATGTAGCTAACACTCCAGACCCCCTTCCCATGAGCGTCAAGCGAGACCCCGATCTCACCCACGCCAAGTTCGTGGACCCGACACCGCTCCCCGCGGACTTGCCCGCTGTCGACGAGGTGGGCCTGACCTCCGCCCCGCTCAAATCGGCTTCCTTCTTCCTCGGCGCGTATTGCAAGGACTACAATGAGGACTTCATGCTGTGCAAGAACGAAAATAACGATCCTAAGCACTGCCTACAGGAAGGGCGGAAGGTCACGAGGTGTGCGTTGGAGCTGTGAGTATTCATATGGGAGATGGACACGGATGGGAAGAAAGGGGAACTGAGGGAGGAAGGAGAACGGGAAGGGTATAAGGAAGGTGCCAGGAATTGGGGATCTTTGAAGGTGGCGTGTTTTTCTGAAACTTTTGGGGGGTGATGCCGGATCTATTATCAAATATGCGCGGTGAGCCGAATACCGCGTTCATTTGCACACTACCAAAGGCTCGGATCAACAACGATATCTGCGGCCTCGATCCTCGATTGCTACAGATACTCGCGTAACGAGCTTCTCTTCTCGGCTTACGCGTTCCTCATACCTGTGTCTCAGGATCCGCAAGCTGCGGGAGAACTGTGACAAGGAGTTCGAGGCGCATTGGAAGTGCCTAGACCAGAACAACCAAGAGCTCCGTTTCTGTCGCGCTGAAGAATATCCGTTCAACAAGTGCATGCTTGATAAATTGGTAAGTGTGATTTTGATATCTTTATAGTCCAGGAGGAACCAGCCTTTCTGTTATGATGATCTGATAATATTTCTGAGTATCGGTTTCGGGTTGAAAGTAATAGGCATATATGTTTGATTATGCGAGAATTAGATGGCTTCTAGGGGATGAGAAGTTGATGGTTTGCAGAGTTAAGTTGGAGTATACCTGAAGCCTGTCTTAAGCAGGAACACTTGATGATTTTAGGCTTGAGGCATACTAGGGAATAGCCTGCCATTTGGTTCGCGATACCAAACGTACACATGTGTATGTTGCCGCGTCGTGTGGTCCGTACATGACATTCGCATTTGTCTCATAAAACACATGTTTCTTTTCCCCTCTCTTTCCCCTTTTCCTGTTATCTTCATTAGGGCTTAGAGAAGGTGATCCCTGGCACACCAGAGGGTCAACCTCCAATTCATCTGAAGGCGAACCCTGTCTATGGTCGTCAGAAGTAGAGTGGGATATTCTAAATACCATTTTCACCATCCTCTTTTCCCTTATTTTCCGTTTCACGCGATCTGTTCAAGAGAAAAAAAACCTCCCACAACCCAAAAATACTCGTCACCGCTTCGCTTTCCTTTGGCTTGCTCGCCAAAAGACACAAAGAACGAGCGCTGCCTGTGTCATGTAGAAATATATATTGCTCCTTTTCTTTTTTCTTGGTTAATTGTAAGAGGCTTGGCTGGCCTCTTTATGGTTTACAGAGCAAACGATGAGTTTGTCGACAGCGAATGGAAGCTCACGCAGGCATCAAGCTTTAAGATTGATAGAACTGTATCCTCATGTTGTGACCGAGTTTCTGATTTATCACAGCAACTGGTTAATGCGAGGCGAGAATCCTGTCAAAAGTAATGATAATAACAATACCCATTGGCTGCTGTGGTTCAATATGCATGGTATATATTTGTAACCATACATTGACGCAGGTGTCTAGTGAAGTAAAATAGTTGCTAAGGGTGTCTTTGATAGAGCTCATAACTAATAACCAATTGATATCCATCAACGGATCACTCATTCTCTATTTCCCACAATATCTATTTATCACTATACACGTGTAATAGGGAAAAGAAAAAAAAGAAAAAAAAAAAAAAAAAAAGCAACACGCCAATAAAAGAATCACCTCCGCAGATTCAGATGAGTATAATAAAAGATGCCGGCCAGTGCCACCAGGATGCCAGTAATATTCCTCATATCGATTGGATACCCGAATAATATGAATCCCATGACGAGAATCAGGCAGGTCTTGAAGTGTCCGAGCACATTATACGCGATGGGCGAAGTCTTTCCGATTACAAGGAAGGTAGATAGGTTGACGCCGAACGCCAACGCGCCTGAAATGAATATGGTAAACAAAACTTCTGTGCTCCAGTCGTACGCGCGAAGCTCAGTCATGTCATCGAGCAGGGGCACGAAGAAGAGTAGCATGAATGCGGAGAGCGGAGCTTGATTGTGCAGCAGTTGCATCGAGTTGACATCGAGCTCACGCTGTCTGGTGCCCACCCAGATTTGGTAGAAGGAGGTGACAATGACGCCGATGGCGGCGACGAGGGTGCCGAGGAGGTTGAGCTGAACGTCGTGGACAGAGGCATAGGCAATTCCAAGGCAAGTGACAGCTAGAGAGAGCTTGATTGGATTGGAGAAGGTCTTGTTGTAGAAGAGAGTTTGGATGACGACGATAGTTGGGGTGGTCATGACCTTGGCCATCTGGTAGAAGCCGACCGAGTTGAAGACAAGGCTGAGGTTGGTAAGGACGACAAAGCCGCAGAAACTTAAGCACAGACCCATCATTTGACGGATGGGAATGGGCTTCCTGGTGAACATACCCAGCTTGGCACAGAGCTCGAGACCGAGCCAGGTAACGATGAAATGCCACACGGTCAGGGCAGTACCGCTGTGCAGCTGGTAGCGGTCAAATATCCACTTGTTCACCAGGACGAGACTTATTGAAGTGGCAGCGTTAAGGAACATGTAGAGTGGGGTCCCAGGATGAGGTGTGTTGTGAGTAGGCGACGGGGTGGTGGTAGGGACCGAGGATGCCGAGGGCGGTTCTTGGTCGTCACTAAGGACGTCGATATGGTGATCGGCGGACGGCTTATCGTCCACGCCGAACTGGTGGACCATGGGGTCCTTTTCGTTCGAGTCTTCGATGTTGGGGGTGGTCATCGCGTCGAGGATATGGTTTAGGAAGTGAGTAAATATAGCTTTGCAACCGAATTCTCGATGCTACTTTGTGACTGCTTGCCGGCTTCCACGAACTACGAACACGGTGGCGGCGGGCAATAGAAGCTGGATAGCTTGACGCACTTAGCACCGAAACATTCGCACAACTGACATTGTAATATCTATTCGACCGTCTCTTTGCCGGAGGTTCTCGATGTAGGCAGATACAAATTAGCGAGAAAATATATGTTCATGTTTGTCATTTGTAGTTGGCTACACGTGATGTGATTACGTACGACTGAGATGACGTTGACATCATCCATCAAACAACTTTGCTGACGCGCAACGCTTGTCCCCACTACTTCAATCTTTCTCTACGAAATGGCATCCTCCGCAGACCCAGACAGGCGTACCAAGGTCCTCAATGACTATAAAAGAAAACTTCTTGAGCACCGCGAAATGGAGGCAAAGGTCAAAGACCGTACGTGCCCTTTTATTCACTCTGTTCCGGCGGCATGACGAAGACGGACAGACCACGCGAAATGGCAACCTTTGAGAAAGAAGGATTGACTCTGACGTAAACGCGCTGCAAATGGCGACTAGGACAACAACCACCAGCAACCAGCAAAACAATAACGCGACTTGATCCCCTATTTCATTAGAAGCCCACGCATATTCAATTAGGGGCACGATTGTCGAAAGCGGATACACATCTGAATGCTGTTCGCTCTTTTTTTTTTTTTTTTTTTTTTTTTTTGGTTCTTATTATAGTGCGCCTTGGTCTTCGGGAGCTCGAGAAGCAGTTTGACAAATCCGAGGATGACATTAAAGCCCTCCAAAGCGTTGGTCAGATCATTGGTGAAGTACTTAAGCAGCTGGACGAGGAGCGATGTAAGTCTACTTCTCGTAGTACGTTCTTTGTGCATTCTGTTTTCCCACATTAACCAATATCATTCAATCATCCAAACAGTCATCGTCAAGAACTCTTCCGGTCCGCGCTACGTCGTTGGATGTCGTACTAAGGTCGAGAAAGAGAAGCTCAAGCAGGGCACACGTGTCGCGCTGGACATGACCACCCTGACCATTATGCGCATTTTGCCACGTGAGGTCGACCCGCTCGTTTATAACATGTCGCTCGAGGATCCAGGGACCGTGAGCTTTGCGGGAATTGGAGGGCTGTCAGAACAAATTCGCGAGCTGCGAGAGGTGGGTGTTTGGATTTCTTAGATCGGCGTTGTTTCTCGTGGGATACGTGGAATTAGATTTCTTGCATTCTTGGTATGTGGGGATAGGGAAGGGAGTAACAGAACGTGTCTGCTACCATCCTCACTTTTCCCTTATTCCCAAACCTTGTTCTCGCTTTGTGGTCTATCAAACAAAGGTGATTGAGCTGCCTCTCATGAACCCCGAGCTCTTCCTCCGTGTCGGCATCAAACCCCCCAAAGGTGTTCTGCTATACGGCCCGCCTGGCACGGGTAAGACACTTCTGGCGCGCGCTGTCGCCAGCACGCTTGAGACCAACTTCCTAAAGGTTGTGTCCAGCGCGATTGTCGACAAGTACATTGGCGAGAGCGCAAGACTAATTCGCGAGATGTTTGGTAGGTGGAAGGGTTTTATCTTGTCTTTACGTGGATTGAAATCGACGACATGGGGAAATTTGGACAGTTTTGGAAAAGTGATTGTGGGGCTGACGGAAAGATGGTTTGGATTGTGTGGATTATTTGAGCACGAGTCATAATAATTTGGGTCTTGCTTTTTTTTTTTTTCCCTTGGGTAGGCTATGCTAAGGAACACGAGCCATGCATCATTTTTATGGACGAAATCGATGCTATTGGTGGTAGGCGATTCTCGGAGGGTACCTCGGCAGATCGTGAGATTCAACGCACACTGATGGAGGTATGGGCTAACTGATAGTCTTTCAGTCATGCCATGCCCTCTTCTCTCCCTTATTTGTATGGGATCATAATTTATGCTCCGTGCTCCCACACAGCTTCTGAACCAAATGGATGGCTTTGACTATCTGGGCCAGACCAAGCTCATTATGGCCACCAACCGGCCCGACACACTCGATCCCGCCTTGCTCCGTCCCGGTCGTCTCGACCGCAAAATTGAGATTCCGCTACCAAATGAGCAGGGACGTCTGGAGATTATCAAGATCCACTCGGCAGGGATCACAAAACATGGCGATATAGGTCGGTAGTTGGGTTACGTAAAGGCGTATGGTAGTGTGGGGGCGACTTCATATTTCGAGTTTCAGCGGCTTATCATCATCATACCTTCTTGATAAAGATTATGAGGCCATCGTGAAACTCGCCGATGGTTTCAACGGCGCAGATCTGAGGAACGTTTGTACCGAGGCCGGTATGTATAAGCAGTGTTGTAGGTGGTGTCATTAGCGTCTGTAGATACGTAATCACAATACCGGTACGGTTTGATACTAGAATCTGTACATGTTTACTAACTGCTCCCTTGTTTTATTTTATTTTAATCTACACCCAGGTATGTTTGCCATCCGCGAGGATCGCGATTACGTTGTCCAAGAAGATTTTATGAAAGCTGTACGGAAGGTAGCCGACGCCAAGAAACTGGAGACCAAGTTGGATTACGAAAAGCTGTAAAGGTGGCGAGGGTTGGATTGGGTTCACTCTAATAAAAGAGAGGTGGAAGAGAGGTACCAAGGACTCGCCTTGCAGTTTGTCGTCATCTACTTAATGGACATTTATGTGGGGAATCTCTCACGCGCTTCATAAAGGACCAGCCAGCCATAGCGACAGGCTTTTTTCTTTCTGCCTATTGTGTATACTTTCTTTATCATTTTATTTGGTCCATGTGTTTGAGAAGCGAACGAATGAATTGGGATCTTGCCTGGTTTTTTTTTTTTTTTTTTTTTTTTTTTTTTTTTTTT
>RBNK01001918.1:0-12876 GCA_003990785.1 Endogone sp. FLAS-F59071 | reverse complement strand
AAAAAAAAAAAAAAAAAAAAAAAAAAAAATTAAAGTAAAATTAGAGGGGAACGAACAAGGAAACTGTATAAAATATTTAGTCATCTACACAATCACGCCTTCTAATCCATTTCACTTGAGACCAAAGATGATGAAGGCTCATTCGGTACTGTCTCTGCTTCTGCCACGGCCTCAGGCACAGGCATTAGTACTGTCTCAGAATTACCTTCGACCTCAACATATTCGTCGACTGGGAGTGGTGGCGGCGGCGGAGGAAACAATTCCATTTGTAAATTGGGAAGAAACAAGCCAATACGTTGCCATGTCACGCTCCACAGCTCGTTATACTCTGGTTCACCAGCTTGATATGGTGGTGACTTGGTAAAGGCACCCGATGTGTACATGACAAGGAGCATGTTTTTAAGAGATTCGGGAACGGCTTCCGTCTGTGCATGTCATAAGAAAATGGTTAGCCAATTTAACGTACGCCCGCTCTCCTCCAACGATAGCTCATATATTATCACTCACCAAGTGGTCGTTGTCCGACGCATGCATGTACTTGTCTAGTAAGTCCAAAATCTGTAGCCACAGCCCAATCAGCCCATTCCACTCAAGCAGGCGGCTAAAGTAGTGCAGGAAAATCTTGCAGAGCAACGCTGAGGCGCGCATCCGGGCTTCATCGATACCATTCGGATCGATCTGAAAAACCTCGGGACGTAGCAGCTCACCGAGCAAAGGGAAGAGCACTAGCTCAAAAATGGATACCCAATCGTGTGACCCATCCTTACTTTCGAGCTCGGGAAGTAAGAGTGCCCGCTGTAGATGAGTGAGAGCGTGCTGGCGCACCTCACGAACTGGGTTGAAACATTGCTGACTCAACCCCGAAAGAATCGGTAACCAGTACTTGAACCAAACTGGTAATTTTTTTTTTTTTTTTTGAATGGTGTAAATATATCAAAATGGTAGGGAACCTTTTATAGATCATGAAGGAGGGCAGAAGACAAACCTTTTTCCGTTGAAGACCTAGACTCCTCTATTAATCTGGGTACTTGTATATGCAATTTGTATAAAAGCTCAATAGCCTTTCGTGCCCGATCAATTGATGCACCTTGTCTACAATCATGCAGTGATAATCGCGTTAGAATCGTCATCCAAGCGATTTCCAGGAGGCATGCGACTCATACTCACAGCTTAGACATTTTCTTCGTGGTCCCACGCTGCCCTTGACTAGCTTCTTTCTCCGAATCAGTACCAAATCCTGTAACATTTGCAAACTTCGCCAATAGTTCCACCGCACCAGCAAAGTTATCTTCGTAAATACTGTTTGACTCGGAAAGGAGGAATATGGTGGCCTCGAAGGCATATTTTGAGGCCTCGGGGTGCGTCGCGGTCGTGGACAAGAGCGCAAAAATGGTTTGCCAGTGCTTTCGCCCCCTAATGAATTTCATTTTGCAATAAGATATCGGGTGAAAGGCTGGCTTTATGAATTAAATAAGACTATGGCTTATGAACACTTACGTGATGCATGATTGTTCCGCTTTAAGTAAGTTGACAACACCAGCCATCATCTGCTCTGCAACGGAGTTCATAGCTTGAGGAGGTAAGGCTGAAAGTAGCTCCAGGCATCGGAACACCTCGGATGTCATTTCCTCCTATGCCGTTACATGATAAGAATTAGCAAAAAGCCAACAGTTGAGTAAACTAAATATTCTAATGGGGGGGGGGAAGTTATTACCTTGTGAGCCAAGCGTATGCATAATCGCAACAATCCAACAACAGTTCTCTCGACGAGTAATACACTTTGGTTATTCGCTTCCTTGAGGATTTGGTCCACGTATTCAAACACAATAGGCCTTGAATAATGGTATAAGTCAAATATATTGTTATTACACTAATGAAACAAAGTGGAAGCGAACAAGGTCTATTCTACGACATACCACAAGAGCTGTATCCGATCTCGGTTCTGAATCGTGATACTGATCATTAATTCCAAAAAGAACACAGCCGCTGGGTCATATGGAATCGTCCCAGTGATTTTCAAGGGCGTGGCAAACTGGTTTTCCGAGGCTTCGCCAGGAGCGGTATTAGGATTGCTAATGTACCTAATCGCTTTCATCAAATGTTGTAATGGTTCTTCCTCAAGGAACCTGATGGAAGATAGTTCAGATTTACGCATAACAAATCGAATACTATTTCGCCATCACTGCGGATACTAACCTTATATCGCCAAACAATTCCTCGAGCCTGCATGCTATCACACAGTCCACGGCACACATAGTACTTTCAACCTCCTCCTCCGTAGGATCCGCCCGATATGTTTCGTCGCTGGAATAAGGCGATAGCAAGTACGATGATAAGGTAGAAAGAAGTGATCCATCTCTTCGACTTTGAGGTTTCGGCTGAGGAGCGCTCTTGGGTTTCAGGGGAATGCTTGTGGATCCGGCCAAAAAGTCCTCCACTTGCAGCATGGAGCTCGGCAAAAGTGAGCTGATAAACAGATTCTTGATCATCGTCAGCATCTACAAGTAGCCAGTGACATGGTGAGATCAAATACTTCAAGTACGTAATCGGTGGACAATACAAGACAATACCAATCAACTGAGAATGAGAACTACATTTTTCCATCCCTCGCGCAACACATTTCCGTGCTCGCTCGCAACCGCAAAAACGACAACTGCCGCTAGTTGTCCCTTATAATTCCGTCCAAACTGTACCGCAAGTTCGCTGACCACAAACTTTTGACCGGCAACATCCACAATCGGATCTGGCGCTGATTCATTCAAACTCCGCACGTCCAGCAGGCCCGTCATGCGCGACAAGGTGATCACAATGCTGTCGAAGACATCATGGAGATTATAATGGGCCGATAATAAGGCGCACTGGTGAAAGCCAGTGATAGCCTTTTGCAGAGTTGCGTCGTCTTGGGCTGTATTAAAGGCTGTTTTGAGCGGATACAAATTCGATTAGAAGTGGCAACACGAGATGTTCGACATTATCCTATTTGAATGATTTATGTAAATAATCCATTACCATACGAAATCGCAGCAATGGTAGGCTTCCACGCCAGAAGGAATATATCTTTATCATAGATAGTCGTATCGCACACTACAAACTGGCCTGCTGTTTCAGCACGGTGGAGGAGCTCCTTCCATGCAAAATTGAAACCAAGCTGACCCTCGTGTTCTTCGGGCATTACAATCTCTCGTTTTCGGATGGCATCGTAAATTGCTTGCTATTAAGTGAGGCAATGCATCGAATAAATGGAGTTGTTGATGCTATATGGTTTTTGCTGACGTTGTCCGCATTGTTTTCGTTACAAAAGTCATATATTACAGTCCTGCACCTACCAAGTAGTCCGGATTAAAATTCTGACTTTCATTGACACCTCTAAGATTCTTCATGTAATCCTGGGGTGTCATCCGTCCCTGGCAATTTGACCAAAAATGCATTCAAAAAGAGTTAGGAATTTCACCTCTGTTTTTGAAAACAGCATTCATAGCACCAGCCAAGAGATTACCACTCCAACTCACCCGAACTTGCGGATTATGTAAATCAGTGTTCAACATGATAACCGAGTAGGACAACATAAAGGTAGCGTCTTGCGATGCAATATCAGAGGGTTTTGTCGCAAAATAAGTCTCGGCGAAAGTCTCCACAACGCGGCCAATTTGCTGCGCCTCGCCAGGCAGACGGAAGGTCTCGAGCAAGTCCCTCAGAGCTTCATCGATGCGTTTCTGGAGTATAAAGACGACAGTACAATAAATTAAATAAAAAGAAAGGCAGGTTTGAGTGAGTGAAGGGAAGGACAGGAAGATTGTAGATATGCACATTACTCATCATGGCTTAAGATACTTGATAAAGCCTTCTGGAAAAAACTTTTTTTTTTTTTTTTTTTTTTTTTTTTTTTTTGATACACTTACCCCAGAGAAATCAAATAATTGAATGAACGCCTTCAAAATATCAATATTCTGCGGCTTCGACAGGTAATCACCCATCAATTTCTTGTTCAAGCGTGGCGTTAGCATAAGAAATCTCGCGAGACTCGTGTTGGGATCTTCTTCAGGATTGTTATAGATGATGCCGTGCTCTAAAGATTGATATGCGTTAAGTAATTATCGAGAACAGAAACCAAGGGCAGCACTAATGATATGAATTCCATGGCGTCATACCTTTCAAAAATTTGATCCCATCTTTAGGGTTTTCGTTGAATCTGGCGGCGCCTTCCAACAAAATCCGTTTGTGAGCCTTGAGCTCCAATAATTTGGTCGGAGAGGTGAAGGACGTCTGAAAAGATAGTGTGCCATGGTGAATTGGGCATTTTGAAGATTCGCTAATGTGAATGCCCTCAAACGAGGTTGTCTAAAGCATCAACGCCTTTATGAACCAAGCAAAACTATGCCAACCTCATTTCGCAATGACTTTTCAAACTCGGCGAGCCCTTCAACACCCTTCAGTTTCTGTAAAATATTCCGGTGCCCAGTCAACGATTAGTTCATTAGACGAATATATTCTATATGATCGTGACGTCCTAGGTCTTTGCTAACCGATTTACCTCATCCCCGATTCGATCTACCATATGGTTCACAAACATTAACAACGCATCCAGGCAGAGCATGTGTGAATTGCTGGCAGAATAACTGGTCGGCTCCGGGAAGGAATTCTATGAGTAAAAAATTTCCGTTTATCACACGATGTGCACCATATAATTCGCAATTCGAGTTTTTCTCCGATTTGTAACTGCTTACCCTGCTCAAGAATTTGATCGTCTCCTCGAAAAGATCCCCACAATCCAAATTACAATCATAATTGACCCACAAATCGACCATAAATGTCGGGTTCCTCGCGCTCTGCCCCAAGCACTCAAGCAGCAGCTCCCGCACTTCCCCCGATGCAACGGGTGCATCTGGACGCCCAACAGACGCACGGCTCTCGGATCGTGGGCCACCAGGTTGCGGTGAGGAAGATCGCTCGCGTTCAAGAAGGTGATCCGATGTAGGGATAACAAGGGTGATGGAACCATCGAGGTCGATATCGAAGGGGAGGGATTTAGGTACGTTGGGTGGGGTGAGGCGCTCGATGAGGAAGAAGAGGAAGAGTTCTTGCTGAAGCATGAGGTAAGGGCGCATGGTATCGAAAACAGCGGAAGTGACACGTAGAGTGAGGCTTAAGAGGGGGATTGTGTCTGTTCGAGCAAGCTGAGGAAACAAGAAAAAAGTTAAAAATAGATAGCAATAAATCTCACAAAACCTAGCTTTCACCTCTCCCAGACCAAATCGTTGCTACAATAAACAAATCTCTCTGAGCACATACCTGGAACATATATTTACAGAAATCGTCCATGACTAGAGATCTCAATGACTCAAACCGTGCGATACTCCTGCCTCCGACATCAAGTGCCACATTCAAAATGCTCAGAGCCATCAAACGCATCGAATCCGTGTGTTGATGATCGTGTGGATTAAGAAGCGAGATCAGGACACGAAGCAGCTCACGGATCGCGGGAAGCCCGTAAGGTTTGGGCGTTTCTGAGTGTGTCGGGCGGAATATTTATATGGGCACCTTACGATATGCAAATTCTTTTCCAAACCGTAGACTTACCAGATACTTTTTCATCTTCCACTCTTGAAACTGTGTCACCTCTTTCCCCGTCCTTGAACGCGCTCTTGACGGAGTTATCACCGTCTCTCTCCACAACTCCAAACTCGGTTGGTATCGCATCAGATCCCGATCCGTCCCAAGAAACCTTAGGAGTATCATCTGCCAAAGTCTGCGCAGGTTTGGAAGATGAGAAGGGCGTGTTCATGTGTGGCTCGGTGTCCGCAGGATCGATCATGTTGACAGAGTTATTTGCAACTTTCTCATCCTCTAGCAATTTTAGTCTTAGTCAAAACAGAAAGGAATTAGTGAAATGATTGACTGGTTGTGCCCATACAACAGAAGGATTGCTTGGACATGAGCGATTACCTTTCAAACATAGCTTGAACCATGTTAATCATAACATGTTCCGCAGACCGCCTCAAAAGTTCTGCGTATCACAAGATAGGTTACCATCAGCTCTCTTGTAGCTTCAACTACATTGTTCCCCCCCCCCTTGCAAGAACCCACCGCTGTAAGGAACCATACACACCACTCAACCTCATCTGGCAACACATGCTTAACCCGGTCTCCATCATCTCACACACCGCCTCGTCGCTAAGCACCTGCCCACATTCGCTCGTCAAAGCCATCTCTAGCACTTGAAGGATTTTGAGAAGCACGACCTCATCTGATACGGAGTCAGACGCCTCAAACTTGCAGTGCGTCGCAGCCGACGATAGCGTCGACATGGCAAGGGCCAGACTGGGCGAGCGAAGGTTAACAATGTTGTACTGCAGAAATTTCTCGACACTCGTCAGCGCTGCGCCCGTGATAGGTCCAGTCGTATCACCGGAACGAATCACCTCCAAGAAGGGTGAAAGTAAAAGTGAGGCATCCAGATCAGATAGGTCTGGGTGAATTTTAGCGCGATGGATTTACATGAGGTCAGAAATTCATATCAAGACTCAATGAACTGATGTGGGAGCAGAATAACCAAGTATGTGTACCATTTACGGTCGATAGATATGATCTCAGGTTAGTAAAGCCTTGCATCAGGGGACTCTCCTGCGCATCACAGTAAGGATACATAATGGCGTGTAAAAAAGTCAGTCTTGGCAGCAGAAGATACTCGACCTCCTTGCCTCCTTGAATCAGGACCTCTCGGAAGGAGAAGAAGCCCCCGACAAACAGAGGCGCATGTACGCACCTGGTTCCTGTAATTTCCGTCTTTACCACCGTTCCTTCCCCGCCTGAGTCCCATGTTCATGCCCAAGGAACTCATGCCCAACCCACTCACACTCATACCGGACCACCTCGAGTTTCTGCGCATGGCGCTTGTCACGCTGACGATCTCGGAGTGTACAAGATGAGACCAGCTTAGCTCGCAATTGGAAATGACCGGAGTGAGTATGGAGGCAGACGCGTCTACATTAGCGGATTTTGTAATGGTGGGAGAACGAGCGGGTTGGCCAAGAGTTGCCTGCGAGGCCGAAGAACGGCGATGGGGCCGTTGTGCGGACATTTTGGCTGGTGGATAGTTAACTTGAACTACGTACAAGAGTGAAAGGGATATATCCACTATTTCACAGAGCGACCCCAACGTCACATTTTGGGGGAGACTAAGCCACACAAATATTCGTGTCAATGGCTCCGCCTGGAAAGCGGAACGAACACCTTGCCTCTTTGTAAAGGATAATTATCGACATCATTTAAAAACAGTCGTCGCTATCATAATTGTTGTTGTCACTTCTAAGTTGGACCTATCATAGCCCCAAAATCCAAACCATTGAACCGATGCAAATATTACCATGACTACGTAGAATATTTGTTAGAGACATGCTACAAGTATGATATTCCATCTAACACACCAAATTCCGACCCCTTCAAGAATGCATCATTGCGTGCACAAAAAGGCATTACATAGTGTAATAAAGTCAAACCCTGATTCTGTAAGTCAAAATGCTTTAGAGTAAGCTTAAGGAATTGTTTTAAATACTATTTAAATAGAATAAACATTCATAACAAGCCTAAAACTCAGCAAAATCAAACTGATGTACATAGCTACAATGACTTGAGCTTAAAATAATATCTTACATCACAGTAAATGACTAACTTAAATAATATAGTTATATTCTTTATTTTCTTTATCTTTATAACTAATTAACTAATTTATACAAATATCATGATTTATATTATAATCAGAGTTATAGTATAGCATTCAAAAACCAAAGTACCTTAGATCTATATAATTATTTAACTTTAATCTTAATAGTCTATTTGAGATTTTTAATCTACTAGTACTTTAAGAACTTGAATAATTCCTTTACTAGCATTAGAAGGCTGTCAAAAATAATAATAATAATAATTTTAGAGTGTAGGCAAAATAGTTAAGAGAGGTTGAAGATATTTACTATCTGTATTTAATATTGTTAGCTAACATGATGCATATGTACTTTAATATAACTTTCTAGAAACCTAAACAGGACAAGAAAATTTCGCCGTATATTGCGACATGGTTATCAGCCGATTGTGATAAGTGGAGTTTGGTCATTTGCTAGTTTATTACATAACCATTTGTAATTCGAAACCTCAAGCAAGTATTCTCTTTTCTGCTTGTCCAAAAAAAAAAAAAAAAAAAAAAAAAAAAAAAAAAAAAAAAAAAAAAAAAAAAAAAAAAAAAAAAAAAAAAAAAGGCCCAGGAGAAGATGTGAGTCCGCATATTTCAACATCGATTGAAGACGGGCAAGCGAAGTTTTTTGAAGTAGCGATATGGTTCTGACAAAAACCGGAGTGGCATAAACAGTGCTCATCGTGATGGCCCATGTGGTTCATTGATTACAGATCACGCGAACAATTCCAGGCGCCGCCAAGCCACCCAAAGAATGTCGTCATTTCTCAGATACCTTATTTGGTGAAATGCAAGAGAGCGGAAGGCTTATGTGACAAGAAAGCCGTTTTGAATATGCCCCACCCACCCGAAAGGGGGGACCCGTATTCCTTTATCTGTTGTTTCCGCAGCTTTTTGTTCCCAAAGTTTTATCTTGTGGTTGTCAAAACCCCACACAATAATCTAGCTACTTACGAACCTATCTCGGTCCACTTTCGACACAACACTCACAATGTCGACGATACCAGCAATTCACGGGCTTCTGTCAGGCCAGCTGATATCGAAGCTAATAGGATGGGTAAGTTGGGCGTCTGCTTAGGGCCGGAAGCTGATTTATATTTCAAATCGCCATAGCTGTAAACTTGTGAACGTGAGCACTAAAATATCTCCTCAATACCAAACAGACGTACTTTACCGCCTGGTCGATTTCGTTTTACCCACAAGCCTTCCTTAACTACCGGCGGAAAAGGTAACAAACATCTATTATGCTTCCTTTGCCTCGAGTTTTGAAGTGCATGCATTATATAAGCACTCTGACTGATTTCTCACGCGCTTATAAATAAAGTGTCCAAGGTCTCTCGATGGATTTCCTGTACTACAACATCTATGGCTTTTTTTGCTACTCGGTATGCTTTCTACCCGTCTCTTATAATGATATCCACGGCTTCTATCTTAACTCTGTTTCTGTCCAACCTACATCAACGATCATGACAATGAAATCCCTCCAATGTCACGCCTCCTGCGACCTAATCACGTAGATCTTCAACGTCGCCTTTTTCTTCAGCGAGGAGATTCAACGCGAGTACCGCGAGCGAAATAATGGGGCCGAGAATCTCGTCCGCGCAAATGATGTGTTTTTCGCCGTGCACGCGTTCACAGTATCGGGTATAGCACTGTGGCAAACATGGGTGTACAAGGTGAGTTTTTTTTTATTTTTATTTATTTTTTGCTGTGCCGAAGGTTCTGTGATATACAATGTACATCGGTGGTTTGTTTGAGAGTGTGTAAGGGCGTATATGAATGGCTGAATGGAGACGTAGAAGAGAATATGCATTATGAATTATTCTGCCCGCATATCATATTCTCCCATATACCAGTCTCCATATCCTGCATGTGACACTTAACCAATTTCTACTATCAACTCAACCAGCGAGATTACAATCAAAAAGTCTCGCCCATTGCTGGCAGCCTAATTTTGACCTCGGCTCTTGGAATTGCGGTTCTCATCGTGGCGATCCACTTTGATTATGCAGAATGGATTGATCTGATGTACTATTTAAGTTATATTAAACTCGGGGTCAGCTTTGTGAAATACGTACCGCAGGTGAGTTGGCTGGGTTGTACTCGTAGAGAGATGGAAAGATACTTGTGTATCGCGGGGAAAGTTATATAGGATTAGAGTTGGCACTACAGGCGTGGTTAAATGACGATCTGATTTATGAACCTTGGGGAAAATCCACTTTGTTCAAATTAAAGTGACGTGGCTACTTAAGAACACGTGGTGACTCTCGCCTATTACAAATGAATATGACGTCTAACCGTTTTAATATCTGACGGAATTCGTACTCAGGTGTACCTCAATTATCAACGCCAATCCACCGTCGGATGGAGCATATATAATATTCTGCTGGTTTGTCATTTTGATTCCCTGCGAGCTTTAAGAACTATTCTTCTTTCGCTGACTGATTCTCCACCGCAATATTTAGGATTTCACCGGTGGAGCGTTGTCAATCTCACAGCTATTACTGGATGCACATCTGTCTGGCGATTGGAGTGGAGTTTCAGGGGTGAGTTCCGTATGTGTGGGCGTGAGAGTGTAGAGAGGATGCAAGCGTTTCGTATGATGTTAACTATTAATATCTCAACTTTATTCTATTCTGGATCGTCTATCGTAATCTCACGCAGGATCCGGTCAAATTGTAAGTGCAGACAAATTTCTTTTCCTATCCCGATGATATTGAACCTTTTTTTTATCTTTACTCTTTCCCTTCCTCTCTCCCCTTCAACAGCGGCCTCGGCTTTCTCTCTATCGCCTTTGATCTTGTCTTCATGACCCAGCATTACATTCTTTACCGCGACCGCACCGACTTTTACGTCAACTCCGTCGAGGAGGAGCGCCAGCGGCTTATCGCTGAAGGCAGACTGCCCAAGGATCGTAATGACATCCTTGCGCGGAGGCGTGAATCGGACGATGGCAGGCTCTACGTGTGAGGTTGTTGGTGGAATTATAAGTAATTCCTGGTTTTTAAAAATGAAATTTCTTTTTTTTAGTGCGTTGGTGATCACGTCACCATGTATTGTATTCAGCATTTATGGACTTATTGTTATTTCCTAATGCATCAAAACCAATGGTGCAGTATGTTTACGACTGTGATAATCAGTTTGAAACAAGAGATGAATCCACTGAATCTGTATTCTAGAAATATAATAAGCCCTATTTGGACGGCTATAATAAAATGAATCACGAAAAGTTCATCCACAAAAGCCAGTCCCATCCGCCGTCACGGCATGACATCATATGGCGGGTGCTGCCCAAGGAGCTTTGTCTCGCCACTGACGCACCATGCAGCTCTCTTTCTCACAATGACCCCGGCCAACAGAACAATGGCCTCTTCAAACCCACTATTATCAACCCTATTTCACACCCTGCCGAGACCCCCCCGCATAGCCGAGCTCTATGCTCAATTGCTGGCTCACCAGTACGTGATCCTGGTGCCGCGCGTCGACACCCTCGACACGAGCGGCACAGATAGCTTGGTGGTCGACGAGGACTTTGTTGGTGAGTGAACCAGCGCGGCCGAGCCAAACAAAGAATGCCCGTTTCTCACTACTTCTACTTCTCCCAGCCAGCCACATTGTCCGCGTCCCTTCCTCCACGGATCCCTTTCCAATCCGCTCCAACTCGGCCTCGCGCTCGACCCTCTCTGCTATCTCCACCCTCTCCGCCTTGTCACTTTCTCCGAGCTCAAGCACTGTACTTGCCACAGCTATGATTTCTGGTACTACCATTTCATCACGGAAACCAGATGAGTTTTACACGCTCAATGGCAAAATTCTTGTTATCCGCGACGGCATTGTAAAGACGGAGCGCGGATTCAAGAAGTTTGCAAAGGCTCGGTTGCTCAAGGACAGCTTGTATTACGACAACGATGGGAATCGGTTTGTGTTGTATCATATCGATGCGCCGTTGATTATAAATATCGATGTAGGTATCATGGTATAGGATATTTTTCCGTTCCTTCCTTTTAAGAACTCCGACGTAATTATTCACATGATCCTTATCGTGTCTGCTTTTTTCACTCATTTTATCCTCCAAAGACCATACAGCCGGATAAACCTCCGAATCCTGCCGGTTTCAAAAGGTAAATTATATTATCCGATAATATGCGAAGCAATTTGTCGAACCTTATCTTAACATTATGACTCCCGCATCAGCTTCCGTAACATTCTGGAGGCGTTCCCCGTCATCGCCACCAATATCGATCACAAACTCGAACAGATGATCCTTTCCTTCAACGACCAGAGCATGATAACCACAGATCGGACCACACTTCGGCGGGATGTCGAATCGTTGCTACAAAAGGGGTATTTTGTGAGTTCTTGGTTTTATAACGTTAATACCGCTCTGGGTGGATGATTATTAACTTTTTGATTTGATATTTTTGGTACAGGTACTCGATACTGTGGATAAGCAGCTTGTTTTACAGATGCTTCAGTATTGTGATTTGACTGCGGAGATGTTTTATCAAATTTTTGAGAGGTGTATGTCAAGCTCAAAGCGCGCGAATTTGTACTGGTATTTTCAGTGAATAAAGCCAGAGCACTGACGCACAAATGTTTGAATTCGTCTATCCTCACCTTGTAGCTACATCATGGAACGCATCTATGATATCCTCTTCTTCAAGCTCTCATCCTTACATCGCTGCGATGATGTGGCCCTCTCGAACGCGGCGTACCGCATCCGACATTTGGACCTGACGCAAGTCGGCCTGCCGGGCGCGCAGAAGAGCCAAGCCAAACGGCTCATGGCTGGGGTGAACATGTTTCGAAGTTTAGGGGATCTTCGGACCCCCACGGAGAAGATTGAGTGCTTGCTAGCAACTATCGGTGTCCTTACAGGAACCAGAGATGGAGTTGGAGGGAAGGGGTGGAGAGATTCGGATTCGGTGGTGAGCTATAAAAGTAATGGTAGGTTTGATTTGTAAGCGGATGGGTTGGTGATCCAAGTGGTAAGGAGGAATGGGCTAGTTTCTCACTTGCCCAATTTGTCGCAGAGGGTAGCAAATGAACTGCTTTTGTTCCTTCCTGATGGGTTGCACAGGATGGTAATGAACCGGCGTTTGATGATGCTCTTGGGTAATTACTTGGTATTATATATCGTACTCATTCCTCCTCCTCCTCCTCCTCCTCCTCCTCCTCCTCCTCCTCCTCCT
>RBNK01001917.1:0-12878 GCA_003990785.1 Endogone sp. FLAS-F59071 | reverse complement strand
TTTTTGCTTTACTATCCCCTATCTCCCGACTCACTTTCTCTATCACCTTTTCCCCCTTTTTTCAGATAACCTCTGCCAAAGAACATCCCGCCACCCGTCATCCGACCCTCCTCTGCGCCTCTCTCTACTTCAGCGTCTGCTCCTTCTTCTCATACGAGATCACCTTCAATCCCCCGCTAGGCGGGTCAGGCCACCAGTTTCTCTTCGCTGCCATTGCGCACGGCCTCCTGGGCTCCCTGGGGCTCTGGTGCGTTCTGTTCGGACGCGACGCCGCCGAGATCAGACCGGAGACAGATAGGGAAAGCACCAAGGAGCACGCATCCAATTTTCCGTTCAAGAACATTGAGGCGGACAAGATCAAGGCGCACAAGGAAGAGTAAATGGGGGGAAATGAAAGATGTATATATATGGATGTATGTACTGTGGTGTGAGCGAGAAGTAGGAGGTTACGAGACCAAGAGCGTGGACCACCAGTTTGGAGCAGATGTTACATATTTCCTCTTTTTTTCCTCGCGAGACAATTTGAAACTGTATTTGTGTCGCATGGATGATTTCGAGATACATCCATGTTGCTCGTATGTACATAACAGAAATATATATTTGATTGTGCTGTCCAAAAACACTTGACGACCGGGGTTATCTCCATGTGCGTTTTTCCCTGAGGCGCAAACCTGCTTTATTTTATCACTTATAGGTATTCGAAGAAAAAAAAAAAAACTAATTAATTAATTAATTAATTAACCTCCGACGTCAAAGGAAAACAACAGGAAAAAAAATACATGATGACTGTTCCTATCTTTATTCCATTTCATTTACATAAGGGTGATTATTTTTGAAAGCGGACCAATTTTTTTTTATCATGTAAGGGTGTGACTAACAAACTGATATATTAAAAAAAATTTGGTCTGCCTTCAAAAAATAATCACCCATAATTATATCCAAGAGCTATTTAAGATGTGCTGTGGGTTCCGCTCGACTGCACATGCTCCAACAGCAACGCGCTGCTAAGAAGGGTGGCCTGTCCAGTGTAACATTCACATCGGCCCCGGCTCCAGAGTCGCCGTCTCAAAGCCCCTTATCTTCATCTAGCATTAGACGGCAATATTATTCATTTTTTCAAATGGCACGCTTTAACCAAGTGTTTGTCTCTAGGAAAACAAACTATTTTATCGCACCACTCATATCAAACGTCTCAAAAAGCTTGATTCAGTTCAGACTGTGTATGAAAAAAAAAAAAAAAAAAAAAGGTAAAGGTATATTTATTTCTGTACAGACTCTGTCTCTGAGTAGAGACAATATTCGTTCCCGTACTTTTCAACAATCTTGATCTGCTGCCAACGCATATCCCGGTAAGTTCTCAATCAGCTTCAAGGTGATTGGGTCCGAGAAACCAAAAAACTGAAATTAAAGCGTAGAGTAAGCAAGTAGTAAGCGAGTAGTGAGCGAGTAGTGAGCGAGTAGTAAACTAGTAAGGGCTACGACAACAATGCGTGAATTAAAGTGCGGAGAGTAAAGGGAATCAGATGAACAAACATATACCCATTTACAGAGAAACAAGGAATGCTTACCAACGGCCCGCTCACCCTCGTTCCAGTCGAGTGACTCTTCTTGCACGCTTCGGTCCAAGGTGCCGTCGGCGTGGGACCATGCCAGCTCTGCCCATTTTCCGCCGTGACCTATTATGCCACAATCGATTCAAAAGACAAAATTGTCTTGATTCAGAGAAAACAATTCCGCAACTATTTATTATAGCGCAGTTGATGGCTTGGTTTATGGGTGGTGTGTTTGATGTACCGTGAACACAGGTCCGGTCACTCCTTCGCTGATGGTCATAGTGTAATTTTGGTTAAAGTGTCGCTTGGTGGCGCGGTAGCCGACCGGATAGGGATGCTTGTAGAGACACTATTGAGATAGAGAAAGATTCAGATAATATAGCACAAAATCCGATTGAACAATCGAGAAATCAGTCACGCACATACCCCTCTTCCGCTCCAATATCGTTTCCTATTTTCTCCTGTTATCAACGAGCCCGTGTTCCATATCGTTGTACCGATTGAGCCTAAATTAAATCGGAACAGGATTATCGGTTATCGATATCCGTCAAACAAATAATACAAACTTATAATTGGCCACCATTTTACCCAATGTTAGTGGCATCACGATGTGGTCTGGAACCTCGTACGCCTCCAAGATTCCGGTAGTCTGCTTCTTGCCCTTCCAAAGGGCACGCTTGTCATGATGTGGTGTATCTGCAGCGATGGAGGGAGTAAGATCTAGTATAGGTTGGTCGTGCTCGTTAATCACATCGTCTAAACTGGGCTGTTTCACAAGCAAACGAGATAGTAAGCAAAATAAATTAGCGAGCGTAGATTATATACTAGAGTTGGAGTTTGCATATGGAAGAAACCAGCGGGCGTGTCTTACCATGGCGACCGGCGCCTCACCCTTGAGTCTTCGAGAGGTTCTTGAGACGGTGGAGGAGATTGGCCGTTCATTGACCTTGGGATAGACTCGTTTTTTCTTGGATTTGTCGCTGACCCATATTGGTTCCGGCTAGGGAACACAGGTGTCAAAATAAGCTTTTGTAGCTCAGGGGTCAAAACAATTGGAACAGATTGCTTACTTGATTTTTGTGCTCGGTCACCAAGCCGTGCTTGGTGAGACCGAGCTCTCTAAGGATCTGCTGATTCTCCGAGATATTGCGACGCCGCTTGCGTTCGTATTCGGATTCGAGTCTGCAAAAGGTATTGTCAGCGCGTTGACGAGACTATAGAGTTGTCAGTCAGCGTGTGCATGGCGGAAGAGACAAGCACCTGGTTGGTGTTTCATTGAGGTCGCACGGATCGCAGCACACGGTGTCCACGGGCACAGAGGCGTTCTCGGAGGTTACTTTCATCACGGCTCGGTCGCGTGTTGTTTGGAAGACGTGTTTCTACGCCAAGGTCCAAATGGGGCAATTCGCGGATGGGGTGACGTCAGCAGCCCAGTCCCGTGCGCCGCGCCACTTCGTCCTTGGCACCTCTGCGCCCTGAACCCCATCGTGACCAAATACTCTCAGCAGACCACAAACTTTCTTTGCCCAAATTTGACTATAAAAGCGACCGATCAAAATGCCCCCCGTGATTACTGTATCATCCTTCTTATCTTCCTCTCCGTATCCCTTCTCTTGACCGCATCCATTTCCCCGAAAACATGGCTTTCCATATCAAGCTTTCAAAAGACATTGTTGGCGGTTTTGTTGCCCCAAATCCCAAGTAAGTTGAGTTATCTAACGCAGATGGTGTTTTTTACTAGGGCAAAAGCATGTGCTAATGGACGCCTTCAATCTAACCCTTGTGACAGGGCACTGGTCGAAATCAAGAGCGACGATAACGGTGCTATCGTTACATTCAACAAATACAAAGGCAGTAAGGTCACAAGCTCTCTACAGGGCAACTTGAGCAGGTTGGCACGCATTTCTTTGAAAATCTTATTTACAGGTGTTGCTTTTTTCCACTTGGAATTGATATTAATGGCCTTGTGATCACCAGCGAAGAGGTTCGCAGTTTCGTCTCCAGCCTCGAGAACGAGCTACGCAACCTGCCTACCGAGCAACCCAAGGGCTCCGAGGACATTTATGGTCTTTCCAAGTCGATCTCGTTTCGGTCGGGCGATTTTCATTGGGAAAACGGCAAGCCTTTTTATTTTATCTCTCTTGGCTTAATTCGTATTTGGGTCCTTTCCTCTACACTAAATAACTGACATTTTTGTCCTTTTTTCTCTTCGAACAGGCGCTCCCCAAGGCTGCAGTTCATACCCTTCATCAGTGCAACCCACACCGGCGCAGAAGCAGCAGTTCGAGGAACTCGTAACTCGCCTGCAAGGGTTTGGGGAGCAATTCGCGCTCCAGGAAGCTAATTGAAGAAATGGGCCCGAGAGTTTTATATGACGCGGTGATGCAGGGGTTAGGGGTGTGATTTGAATCTATTTTGGTTGCCTACGTTACGTTTTACTTTACTTGTATACAAACAATTCATTTGTTAGTGATAAGAAAAAAAAAAAAAAAAAAAAAAAAAAAAAAAAAAAAAAAAAGAGGTAATCAATCAATTCAAATTATATCAGTTCTCATTCCAGATCATATTGCTCGTATCGTATTGAAGAGAAGTCTGGCATAATATATCGTCACGATGGTTGTCTGATATCGGTCCTGAGACCCAGAAACAATAATTCCTGGAAAGCTAGAGTTTTTGGGCAAAAGTAATCAATTTTCCCCGGAAGATGCAACGTGATTTTGTTTTGACTGCGTAATCGACGTATTGACATGATCGGAGGGTAAGATAGTTTTCCTCTTTCATATACTTTGGTGGTTGTGTCTTGATGTAGCAGCGACGAGGCCGTTTTTATACGTTCAAGACCTGACTCTGTTCCATGGGGGAAGAGCAAGGGCATGTGAAGGGCATGTGGGAGAACATTGCATGCATTGCGTGATCCTTGGTCCTAACGCTTTTTTTTTTTTTTTTTTTGTCCCTGAAAGGGGGTGTATAGAACAAATAACCAATCCGTGGTAACGCCAGACACATTGTGGGAGGAAAGGAGACAGACTGCGCGGGTTGGTCACCGCCCCCCTCCCCAAAAAACCCAGCATGGGTCTATAGAAATATTCCAAAAATCGATAGAGTGGTTTTTTATTTTATTTATTTGTTATTTTTGTATGGAATTTTTCTCTTTTGCAAGTTGTAAAAGTAGGAGCAAAAAAAAAAACAAAAAACAAAAAACAAAAAACAAAACAAAGAATAATGATAACGAAATAATCAATAATTTAAATAGCCGCAGCTTTGCTTGTCAGCAGGCTTTTTAATCGCTTCGACTAGATATGTATGTATCCGGTTCTTTACTAATATAATTTGAGTTTTGAAAAATTTGAGTTTTGAAAATAACAGTCTTGGTTATCATATACTACATATTGTATCGATGAGTTTGAAGCCAACTATGTGTTTATATGGGATGGTGCTAATCCCACTCTGTCGCTTCGAATAAAGTTTCACAACCCCGCATAGCCATGAGGCGAAAAAACAAGGGAACCGAGGAAGGAAACATTTATTTTACAAAAGTGCAGATACCAACCTATCTTCCGATAGCTGTTTCGTCCGCGTCTAAACGAGTGCCACAAACCAAACATAATCTCAAACCGAATATGATATCGCGCCCACATCCAAAATCTTACACAGATCGTATCACCACAATTTTCACATCACCACCTCTCAACCCAATTCCGCCACAACCCTTACCGTCCCTCACCCTCCTGCAAGACCGGTCTCTGTGGCGGCGGCCCTACAAAGAATCCTGGTGGCGGCGGTCCTCCCGGTACGGCGCCCGGAGGTCCGCCAGGGGGGGGATAGAATCCAGGCGGCATGCCCTGTGGAAATCCCTGAGGCGGAACGCTGCCTGGAGGGGCGCCAGGTGGAGGACCCATGTATTGCGGGAAGCCAGGGGGAGGGCCGGTGAGGGGCGGACGGCCGAGCATAGGAGGCGGGGCGCCACCTGATGGAATGTGGTGAGCAATAAAGTTGTTGAATTTTTTTTTTTTTTTTTTTTTTTTTTTTTTTTTTTTGTTTTTTTTTTTGTTTTTTTTTTTAGTAGGGGACATGGAAGAGGTATTATATGGGTTGATAAAATGGGTATTTGCAATTATATT
Organism: Endogone sp. FLAS-F59071; assembly: GCA_003990785.1. Lineage (NCBI taxonomy): Eukaryota > Fungi > Mucoromycota > Endogonomycetes > Endogonales > Endogonaceae > Endogone > Endogone sp. FLAS-F59071. Next base: position 7,204 of record RBNK01001917.1, on the reverse strand, counting down.
AAGTCCTTTTTTAATTGCGAATACCCATATATAAATAGTGGGTAGTTACCTGGATATCCAATTGGCGGTGGCCCACCCATCGGAGGACCGCCCATCGGAGGCCCGCCCATCGGAGGAGGTCCTTGGGGAGGGAAGCCGCCGGTGTTGCCGGTGGGACCCATAGCACCACCATAATGGTGAGGGAACCCTTAATGAAGATTGTGAAGTGAGTAGAGTATTATAGATAAAAGATGATATACACAGAATATCCTGGGGAAAAAAGCTTACCGGGGTCTCCTGCGTTCTCATAGGCCTTTGTAATCGCGTCGATGATGGCTTGGGCTTTATCCTGACCCAGTTCTTCATTACCAAAAGGGTATAAATTAGTGTACGAAACACGTGAGTCGCGGGGTGATTGAGGTTAGACGCTTAGAATAGGCAGTTATTACAAAAACGGGGTACCCACCGACCTGCGTAGTAGTTACGGACGTTTAGAACATGATTCTTGCCTGCGTTATGGGCCTTCCGCACGGAAGCTTAAGAGTTATAAAAGAGTTAGAGCGGGTAGATTGTGGACAAGAGTAAAACTTCTAAACACGGCGGATGGATACATACAACTGTCGTGGGTCAGGAAGATGTCGCAGTACTCTTGAAGAGAGTGAGCGAAAAGAATTAGGTAAAGAAGCCGAAAACAAGCACGCGCCAATGCAAGCTTGGTTAGGGTAGCATACCGCAATAGTACTTTGGCATTTCTTGATGAGCAAAGAAAGAGAGGGGGATAGAAGGTTCAGTTTTCGGGAAGAGTACCGTTGGAAGGGGTATTTTTGTTTACATTGAATGATGATGACCTCATCAATTTTCAGCCGTCGTCATATCCTTAGACTCTCCCCTTTAATAACACACTCCACCCACCCACACCAAGCCCTCGACTCCGCGAAACCCTTTGGAGCCTCGTTGGACGTTAAAATTTAGGGCCGTCTACGAATACCACCCCTTCTCCCTGTTACAAGTCTACAAACAGTACGTCATCACCCCTACCACATAATTTACTTTGGCTGGGCACAAAGTGAAAAAGCCAAACCGGTTTGTCGAACGATCGTATTTGGTGCTATAATTGCATGAGCGGAGCTGGGTATAGGTATGTTTGTGGGCTTGCCTGTTATGGAATGGAGACTATGATCCATGTGGGTGATTGCATGCTGGGTTGAAACGATGGAAGATGGCGCGTGATCTCAGGATCGTGTGGTGGAGCGAAACAGCGTTCACAAGGCGAATGAGACTGTGATGGTGCATGAAAAAGCCATGTATTGTGGGGTTGAGTCTTTTACTCTGCGCGTGGACAATTATGGCTCATCTTTGGTGATTACACTTTCACAGCACAAGCAACCCTGCCATTCTAGAACGCAGGGTTATGAAAATCTTCAAGAAAAGCATGAACGATCCTGTCAAAAAGGAGGAAGCAGGTTTGTATACGTAACATCTTCATTTTCTCCGTCGTGATTCCTGGTTGTCACTTACACAGTGCTATCATCCCAACTGACACTGCATGAGCGCCTCACCCCACAGACGTCAAAGCCATCGCGACAGGCGTCTCGGACGTCCATCTCACAAGCCCTGACTCGATGACCCCCACGCCTTCCAAACCATTCACAGCGCGGCCTGTGAAATTGAACCGTAATCGCTCACTGTCCTCGCTCGGGGATTCTGAGACTCCGACGACCGTCCGCGCTAAGTCGGCATCGACACCGTCCTCGCCCTTGCGCTCCACTTTTGGTAACGACGTGGCCGGTGTGGAGCGGGCCTCCGCATGGCCGACGTCTGAGTCCGGCGAGGATGGGGCTGAGAGTGTAAAAGCCGAAGACGTGGACATGACCGACGCGGACGACGCGCGGGGTCACCCAAGGCAGAAATGTGATATGGAGAACGGGGACGGGCTGCGGGAGGAGAATGGTTCGATCGTCACTGTCGTCACTACCTTTACGGAGATCAAGATGGAGGGGGTTACGAAGCGGACACTGCCACGACTGTCGATTCCGGCGGCGCGCGAGGTAGAAGAGGAGGACATGGTCGATATCGAGGGCGACAGCCCGCTGACGTCTTCCGAGCCTATGAGCCTGAGCTCTTCGGCGTCCGCCACGCCTGCAAACTCGGCTGCCTCGCCGACAGACACTCGTTTCCCTCTCGCTGTCACCACCACGAAGCAGGAGCAACAATCTTCCCGCTCGTCATCACCAATCTCCTCCCCCACCAAAACTGTCTCCAAAAAGCTTTCCTCAAACTCCGCCACACCCTCCCATCCTCTTACCCGCCAAGCTTCCTCCCGCAGGTCGCAACCTCCCCCCGCCTCTCCCCGTGATATTCCCGTCCGCGTCGCTTCACCACAACCAGTGCGCCGGCGCAACGGTACACAGCTGTGGGACTACCTTTCCTGCGCGACCGACGATGCCAAGAGAACGTACACACATATTGAAGAGAATCAGTACCGTGGGTCTGCAACTGGAAAGTCGATCGCGGAAGAGAGCATGCCATGTGAGTGCAGCTACGAACGCAAGACGGATCCGCCCGAAGCTGCATGCGGAGACGATTCGGTGTGCATCAACCGGATGATGTTTATTGAGTGCACGGAAGACGATTGTCCGTCGGGGCCATACTGTATGAATCGAAGGTTCGTGTTTTTATTTTATTTTTTGTTTTTGTTATTAAAATCTTATTGATATATATTGGGATGGAAATGGTAGCAGGAAAATTCCCGGAAAGTGGGAGCAACGTAATTTTGATATTTATGCTTTTTCACTGGATGGTGCATGGAGCGGAACATATTATGAAATTCGGTAACAAAAATAGAATAAAGCTCTTGATATAGTATGAATACTCAATCTTATTTTAATAATTCAATGTAGGTTCCAGTTGAGGCAATGGGCGCAAGTGGACGTCATCAAAACAGAAAAAAAAGGTTATGGGCTGAGGGCGTTGGCAAACCTAGCAAGGTTGGTTGGTTTGTTTCGTATGGGCCTCTTTAGTGTTTTGCAAAGCCGGTCGCGGGGAGGTTATGTTGAATATTTTGGATGTATAATATTGCAATTTGTGTAGAAATTTATTGGTTGGGCGAACTACATATTTGCGCGTGGAGAGAGTCTTATGTGGCTAAAGGTTTTTTTTTTTTTTTTTTTTTGTTGTTGTCGGCAGTAACGACTTCATCATGGAGTACATCGGCGAGGTGATTCCAAACGTCGAGTTTGTCAAGCGTACCAAAGACTACGAGGCAGAAGGGCTGGAACATTTCTACTTCATGACTCTGAAGAGCGACGAGGTGACCCTCGCTTTCCTCTTACTTAATCCATCGTACTGTTTGCCACGACGTGCTCACCTCCCGTACACCTTTCCAGATTATCGACGCAACAAAGAAAGGGTGCCTGGCACGGTTCATGAACCACTCATGCAACCCCAACTGCGTCACCCAGAAATGGGTGGTGGGGAAGAAGATGCGGATTGGCATATTCACTACAAGATCTGTGGAGGCGGGAGAAGAGCTGACTTTCGATTACAAATTTGAAAGGTTTGGGTATGTGAGGTGTTTTTTTTTTTTTTTTTTTTTTTTTTTTTTTTTTTTTTTTTTTTTTTTTTTTTTTTTTTTTTTTTTTTTTTTTTCATTTATATTTATATTTATTTACTTTTGGAGTATATGATCGTCAGTGGGTGGGAAGAATTCATGCTGCTAAAGAGGAGAATTCAAAGGTCGTTTTGGCTGTAACTGTATAAACACGCTGACTCTCGCCTGCTTTTTGGCTTGCTGACCCTTATAGAGCGACAGCGCAAAATTGCTACTGCGGCGAGGCCAACTGTAAAGGTATTATCGGCGGGTTGAAGAATGGGAATAAGGTGGAAGTGGACGAGGACGAAGAGGGTGGGTACTGAAAAATCCTTTTTGTTTGTCACGGCGCGTTTCACACGAAACGCAGCTTAGCACTATTGTTCATGAGACGATACCGTGTACTAATGCCAGTCGACGTTATAGATGACGACGACTCCGCCGGGTCAGCGCCGTCGACACCCAAGGCGAGAAAGCGGGAGCCCATAAAGGTAGATGGTCACAACCTTTTCTACCACCATACATACGCCTCTCGTCCGCGCAGATATTAATTGATTCTTCCGTGACAGCCCAAGAACATCGCCCTGCGCACACCGGAAGAGGTGCCACCATTTGTAAAGATGATGCTAGACTCCGTGGGCAAGCCGCGGCTGGTGCACAAGCTCGTGCAACGGCTGCTGTTTACGGAATCTAAAGACGTGCTAAGAAGCTTTTTGAGATTGCACGGTCTCAAAATGCTCAAGTTCTGGTTACTAGAGTGGGCGATGAATATGGAAATTGTACAGAAGGTCGGTCTGCGAAAGATTTGGGTAAATTGGACCGTCGAAAGGATAACAATTTCATGCTCAATTTTATTTTTACTTTTTTTTGGTCTCGGATAGGTGCTAGTGGTACTGCAACAGCTTCCGTTGACGAACCGCAATGCCCTTGAGGACTGCAAAATGTTTGACGTTGTGCAAAAGTTCACGGATTCGGAGGACGAGGAGGTGGTAAAGCGGGCGAAGGATTTGCTAGAGGAATGGGGACAGCTAAAGAGCATGTATCGGATACCGAAGAGGGCAGTAAGTTAAAGAGGATTGCGTTTTTATGTGCAAAAATTATGTTTTTGAATGGATACTTTACTGAGTAAATTGACTTTGTTTTCGGATATAGTATTCGGAACAGAAGGATGCAGCGAAACAGGATGGTATGTGATTAGGCGATATTTTCAACTTACTTTTCTTTTTTTTTTTTCTTCTTTTAGATAGGGGAATGAATAATATGCTGTTTGTGGTAAATTATTGTTGATTCAATTGACTCAATTGCTAGGCTCACAATCTCCAACGGTCAAGAGCATGATCAAACGTCCATCAGATGATGGAGTGGTAGTAGTACAAGAAAAGCGGACGCGCTTCGAATCTAGCCGAGACTTCTACGAATCTAGCCGTGACTATTATGACTCGTACCGCCCCACGCCCGTCATCCTTCTGAACCGTTTCAATTTTACGTCTCCCCCGGCGGCTCCCCGCGCCATGCTTAACGGTTACTTTCACCCGGCGCCGCTGAATACCTCGCCCCTCCCGTCGCCAGTGAGTGCTAATGGCAGCGCGCTGGACGGCCAGGCCCTGACCCCGACACACACACCGCTCATTGGCGCGAGTCACAATCCATTCGCGCCGCCGCCCGTGCCTTCGCCCATTGTCCCACAACAGCCACAGCAGCCGCTGATGCCACGGCCTGTTGCGCAGCCGCACGTGCCGCCGGCTCCGATACCTATACCGATGATGCATCAGGTAGTGATACCCCCCAAGCAGCTGCCGCCCAACTGGAAAACGGCGCTGTGCGAGGACGGAACAGTGTATTACTACAATTCCATTACGGGGAAGAGCCAATGGGACTTTCCGATACCACCAGAGAAGGCGAGCTCGATTGAGGGAGTCGACCAGATGCAAATCGACGGGCTTGTCGAGAAGGCCATGGTCGAAGGGAAAAGAAGGAAGGATTCGGAGTCATCGGGGATCGGAAACGGGAAGGGCGGAGGAGCGGTGTTTGCCGCAGGGAGCGGTGGGGGGGATGGAGAAGTGGGGTTGACTGAGATGGAGTTGAAGAAGGAGGTAAGTGGGAGAGATTGTTGAGTGTTGGATGATATACGGGACTTGGGTTGGTTGGCGATGGTAACGGTCTTTATGTATATTGGTTGATTTGCAGGTGGGCAAGTGTGTCACGAAACATTTGAGTGGGAAACACAAAACTTTATGCGGTGAGGATAAGGAGATGTTTAAAGAACTCGCGAGAAAGGTATGTTAAAACATGCATATTTTTCGGCCGATTTTACAAATTAAATTGGCTCGATCATTAAACGATACATCAAATACTTCCCTCCTTAGATTACGCACCATATTGTCGATAAGGAGACACAAGCCTCGCGCAGCATCAAGCGGATCAACACGGCAATGCGGCACAAGATCGAGAAGTTTATAGACGAGCACGGCCCGCGGATGGCGAGCAAGCTCCGGCAACGGCGGCGGGGCGCCGGCGACGGTGTGGCCGAAGGCGGCGGCGCGAATGGGAGCGGGAGCGGCGGAACGGGCAGCGCTGGTGGCGACTCTGTAAGGACACCTGGGAGCTTTGGAGAGGCGGCGAACGAGATGATATCGCCAGTGGATGCAGTGGGGTATGGCGGGTTGTCAAATGGGGTGGGGATGGGGTATTATGCAAACAGCGGAGGATGGGTGGATAAGGTCGGCATGAACAATCGGTTCAAGGAAATTGCTGGGGTAGAAGGACCAGGCCTGGTGAGGAGCTTATCGAGAGATAGTATGATGGAGAGCCCGTCAGGAGCGGCTGATGAGGTAGATTTGGTGCAGATTAGGGGTGTCCATTGAATGCGTGTGTGAAGGGAAATACAGGAGTTAGCTATGATTGATTTAGCACACTCGTCCTCGAATTTTAGTTTCTCCATGATTTTGATTTTGATTAATATTCGGTTGGGCTTATTAGCTTTACTCCTCCTCTCCTCTCCTCTTTTTCTTTTTCTTTTCTTTTTGTATCATTTTCTTCGTTATGTAAATGATTTCCCTTCTACTCTTTTCTCTAACCAGCCCATTTCAAAACAGTCGTCTTCATTTGCATTTGCCTGTCTAAAGCTCTTTCTTTTTTATTTGACACCATTCGATTGTTTGAACTTCAGTACTATTGATTGATCTCAATTCAAGTGCTGGGTGCAACTTGCATCTTCTACTTTTGTTTGTCACCATTGTAAACATTTTTTTTTTTTCTCCCCTCTTTTCTTTTGTATAACACATAATTTCCTTTCCTTGGGCTGTATGGACATAACAACAGGTGCGCTTAATAGACCTTTTGTTGATCAAATTGTTGTCTGCGCGAATATTGCTGTATTTCATTCAATGTTAGTTCCAGTCAATCTATTGTATCTTAATTGTCAAAGTTTATTGAAGTAGACTACGTACCGCTTTCTATAAGTAAAAATGTGTGACATCCATGCTTGTTCGTTTTCCCTATGAATGTTTCGGAGCTACTAGCTTGAGGCAAGGTGCACGGACAGATATTGAATTGTTCATGGGCAAGATGTCTGGGGCAGGGAAAAGGCTCAAGCGATGCGATAGATTTATCTTTTTTTTTTTTTTTGGGGGGGGG
>RBNK01001916.1:0-12883 GCA_003990785.1 Endogone sp. FLAS-F59071 | reverse complement strand
ATTATATTTAAAAATAATAAAAGGACGACAACCAAATTGCAAAATTCAGAACGCTTTAATTTGTAATTCGGCATACCCCAAATCAGGCTAGCAAGGGTGAGCGAATACTTTTGTCAACCAATTGTACAATACTAAAACGCTCGACCTCGCTCAGAGGTGATCCCTAGTAACTGCCACGTCTAAATATGTGAAATCGCTCGTCAATGTTGCTAGCGTGAGAACCCAAAGTTATGAATTATCTTTTAGTCGCGTATCCCTACTGCCAGCCGCGTGCTGCAATTCAGGCTTTACTACGTCTGATACTTAAGATATTTCAAAGACTCAGCGGGAACTGAGGATTTATTGATGAAGGAAAGGGGGTATTTATACAAAATGCTCGGGCGTAGAGTCAACCCAGTACATGCAAAATCACTAAGGTAACCACTTGCGAAACGCTTCGGCGAAACGGAATGAGTATCCTAAACAGTCAGAAATTAGGGGGGGGGTGCACACTAATAAACGAACTATCCATCATCTTAAGAAGGAAGGCGCCCTACGCGTCATGTCTAAGGGGTAGAGTGGTAGGTCGCGCGTGATCACGTTTTTACCAAATGCGTACGTGAAGGTATATGCGGGGAAGTTCCTATTTGGGACGAATCGTCTTAATAACGTATTTCGGCAACTTGGCTGCCACAGTAGCTGTTCTTCTCCTATCCGGGCTTTTTATGTTTAAAACCTATGAATCTTTAAAAAATATCACCTTTCTTTATAAAAGATGCAAGTTTTACAAACATGGCAACAAATCTTAAAACATGTTATTTGAAAATGTTTCAGCAAAATTTTAAAACATCATGAAATGTTTTTTTGAATCCTAGCAGTAGTGGTGTAAAAATCTTGCAGCAATATGTCTACATTTTTAATCATACATTATAGTTTATAACTAGCATTCATATTTATAGCTAGTTTGTTTATAGCTTTTAGTAAATTCTGTTTGCAAACGATAAAACCATTTTCCTAATATGTAAGATCAGGTAAGAGTTCATCTGTAATATATGGGGAAAAAAGAAAGAAAGAAAGAAAAGTTCAGAATAATTTTCAAAACATGCAAGCAAATATAGAATCTACTCATATAAGCTCTACTTATAAAAATAAAAAAGTGTAACAAATAAAGAAGACTTGCATATATAAAATATTTGTACCCCTTCCTCCCCCCAAAAAGATATAATTCAGTTTACAGGTATTGAATTTGTGTATAGATCCACATGCAAAAGCTGAACCACAATCAACGAATAAATGATGGTGGAGGTTCACGCCAAGTAAATTGAATATTTCGATCGATAGCTAAATGGCCCAGAGCTGGTTATAGGAAATGAGACGATTGCTTGTTTTCCTGAACAGCGGCTGGCTGTCCTGTAACATTACTCTTTTTTTTTTTTTTTTTTTTTTTTTTTTTTTTTTTTTTCCCTTTTTAATAAATGCATTTGGAGACCAGATTCAATTTGAAAGTATCCATCGTGGATTGAAGAGAGTATGCATAGGTATACCAGGTTGTTTTCATGTTTGGCCAAATGGAAGCACGCTTCCAGGACCACTATTCGCGGCCAATCTTTATTCTACGAAGAAAAAAAGAAAGGTGGGTAGGATGGTTTGCGAAATTCTCAAAGTTTGAATGCTATTTTGTACGAAAGGGTAAGTGTGACCACGCAACGGAAACAAATTGACAAATTGAAACAGTGGACTGGGGCCTTTAAATGAAATCCTTGGACAAAACGGTAGATAGAGGCCAAGGCCGTTTGCTCTGAAGTTTTATAACTTTGAGTAAACAAGTGCCGTCATCATTATTTTGTTATATATGTGTTTTGCACCGCAGCTTTACAACACCGAATTTTTCCTTCCACCTTTCTTCCCATCACGAATATGCCTTCCTCTCTTCCCCTCTCGAAAATGCCTATGACTGAAGATCCTCCCGTCAAGTACCACCCAAATCACACCTATACCTTCGAGCAATTTGAATTACTTAACGATTGGCTCAAAACCAACGAGTTGATAATCAATCAACGAAACACCAATCAACCATTTCGAATTTGCGAACGGAAGGCTCAATCTCTCGATAACAGGGGGAGGAACAATCCGGGCGCCCGATGTCTCTTATACGTATATCAAAAGGGACATATCGTGAACTGACTCAGCAACAACTCCTTACCTTCAAAGGTCGGCCATTCAGCCCAAGTTTTGTCGTCGAAGTCAAGGATGTCAGTTACGATTCAAAACTATCAAGCAGTGTAACATTGGGACGGCGGTAAAGCATTTCGTGGACAAGATAATGAATGGATTGGTAGTAACATTTGCAGTTATCTTACATTTTCGCACGCGTTTCTGTGCTCATATATGGAATGGAGCATTGGCAGGTTGGAGATTGACAAAAACTTGTTAATGAGTAAATAATTAATAAGGAGTAATAAAAGCAAATGTCATAATTATTTAATTAACTTGGAATTAGATTGTAAATTAGCCAATGGCCATTCCTCGATCTCATTCCACGTGATTGATTGCATCGAAAGGTCAACTGACATGTCTGGCGTTTGCTTGTGGGAATTTTCCTTTGAATTGACTCTCTCCCTCGACTCAGGCACTCATTTCCCAGAACATGGAACGTCGTCGCACACGCAAGGCGAATGAATCGCACATTGTGACCAACTCTTGGTCAACCGACACACCCTTCCTTCCGCACACGGCTCCCGGCATTTACGTGTCAGATTCTCAAAAAAGCCATATTGCCGCTGAGTCATCGCTCGACAATTTGTCTCCTACCGAGATCTCTGCAGAATCCTTGCATGCCCACGATGCATCAAGTCTAACACTCACCAGAAAACAACCTATTACGAGTAACCGCCCACTTGCCCAAGTCGTACCACCGAAAGAACACATTCAGGAGACGATCCAGGTCCAGGGCGACATCAGCACTCTACATGGTGAGGGATCGTCAAAATTAGACGCGTCGAGCAATGAGAAACCAAATATGGCTGATTCACCTGCGACGCGTAAAGCCAATGTGACAGGTAGGTGGCTGAATGAAAGGGCTCCTTTAAATTGAATCTCAATGTGGCAGTTTTTTTTTACGGCAAGCATAATAACGATAACGATACCCACTACAGCGGTATCCGCCGATCCTGCCGATCCCGCCGATTCCCCCAGCATACCAACGAAACAGACCGTCCTGCAGCATGACGGATCTAAGATTCTTGTGCGAGAGATGCCTTCGCCTCAAACGGCCGATAGATTCCCAGAAGCTAGTGAGCGATCACCTACCAGAAATAGTGTGCTCTCGACGTTGGCTCTGGGAAGAGTAAATGATGTAAATGATCTTGCCGTTGCTGAGGCTGGAACTGCCATTGCGGCGTCAGGTGTCATGAAGGAACCAAATTTTGCTGAAAAGGCTGTCAATGGCGTCGAGCATTCATTGTCACAAAAAATGTCGCAGACAATAGTAAGTCTCTCATAGTTTAATAAATCATTCATCACTACTTTTAAGTCTAAATGAATATTCACTCATAACATTTACAGAATCAATCAAAGAGGAGCAAACAAGCCGCGCAGATTATAGTGTGTTCCGAGGAAATAGAGTCCATAGCGACTCCTGTAGGTGAGTACGGTTCGTTAGTTCTTACAAGGTTTTTGCGATGTTGAATGCTAACATCATATTTCTACCTCGTGGTTTTTATTTATCGCGATGCCATTTTCCTACGATAGATAATAACGAAACAACTCAGCACAGCGACGTTGAGATGGCTGCAGCGGAAGATGGCTGCGTTCAAGATGACGGTGACATTGCCGACGATGAGAAGTCTTTTGAAGACCCTTTGAACACTCAAAAGAAGTCGGAAAAGAAAGACAACACGGTTACTGGAGCGACGCATAACAGTCGGTCAACCGCACAGGAGGAAGTCTCTCGTGACGATATTGGCTCGAGCGGAATCGATGGGCTGGTTAAGGCAAGGCCAATTGTGATTGAACCGTCTTTTTCAGAGACCGATCCATCGAACGTAGGTTGAAAATATGCGAATGGATATATACAAGCCACGCAGCATAGCGTTAATACTTTTTTTCAAACTGAAATTCTACATTGATTCCGCGTGTAAAACAAAATAGATACTACCAGTGACGACTAACCGCGACAAGCCGATCGAAATCGCGATATTATCGTCAGCTTCGTCTTCTGTCGACCCTAGTGTTACAATATGCATTGGAAGCGACCAAGGCCATCCGGAAGGGTTGATCCAGAATCTGAATATTCCCATCGATACCAACATTCCCTTAGAGTCGCATGATAATGAAGAAGTTGCAACACTCGATTTGAATTACTTTTTTAAGGACGAAGAAAATTACGAAAGAGCACATAAAGAGGTAAAGCATAACTTAGCAGCGGATGAAGAGTGGAATGAGGCTGAAGACGCGCACTACCTTTCGCTTCACTATACCCAGTCGCAAACGGAGACTATACCGTCACATCATGCCACTAGTAGTCGAAGAACTACACCGGCGGATTTGTCGTCTCTCGCAATCCCCGAAACCTCCAACTACCCTGCGGCGCGAGCTTCGAGTAATTCGGCTAGAGGATCCTACAGTGCAAGTTCAGGGTCTTTGTCGAAGTCCATCAATGGAGAGATTGCTGATGAGGTGATCGTGCAGCAGATGCCGACACCAGCGACCACGAAATATGGGACCGCATTGGGGCCACGATACAAATCTTTGTATGAGATTGGCAGGATGGAAAAGCAAACTATGGGAGATGGGGATGCCGACGAAGACGTGACAGATTTTGGTAAACTTTTGAAACGCAGGAGACAAAAGCACGATACAGGGACGGAAAGGGACATGGAGCTAGAAGAAAACGATGTGCTCGCCCGCCCTGGTTACAGTCGCCTTATCGATACAGACGCCGAGAAAGGCGATGTGCGGAATCAACAGGGCAATCTGAACAATGTGAGATCTCGGGTTTCAAAAAGGAAGCGAGGATCTTCTCAAAACATTATTGTTCATGAAAGTAGTTCAGAGTCCCAAAACTCTACGTATTTTAATGTTGGAGATGAAAACTTGCAGTTGACAGGAAAATCTCCTGGGCTAAAACGACGCAGGAGTGGACTTTATGATCAGCAAGAAGAATCGAGTGCTTTTGGAGCAATTGCTGTTAATCAGGAGGGTGCATCGACACCATCGAAGCGCCTTAGACGTAATGACAAACGTGTGATATCCGACACATTACCTTCAGACAACGGCAAAAGAAAAGGGCATGTTGATACATCAAGCCAGAGAAAAGCCTGTGTAGAAAGAAAATTCTTGGAGAGTATCGAATTCCCGCTCACAGGCGTCGACGAGAGCAAAAGAGTGTCGGGAAACAAAAGGAAGCGCGCAACCATGAATGGCCAAAAGGATGGAGAAGAGGATCTGCCGAAAAATAGAGCGGCGACTGACAGAGCTAAGTTGGAGAAGAAAGAGAAGAGAAATATAAATATACCGGAGGTTGAGATCGAAATCCCTACTTACCTGCAAAAATATTCCCCCAAAAGAGCAAAGGACAACGCCACCCGCGGTACCAACATGGAGACTACACCAAATCTATCACAAGTTCAACTATGCGCAAACTGTGGCACCACCGACTCAATGCTCTGGAACAAGAACTCAAATGGAGATGGCATTGTCTGTGATGACTGTGGGCAAAAGACATTTATCGTCTTTTCTACCATGGGAATGGATAGCGATAATCTGCAAGACGATACAGAGAAAAGTGGAGACGATGGTGTACATGTGCCGAACAAAGGAAGACGAAGTGAGACGCATCAACTAGCCGCCGATATTGGGAACGCTACAGCTAATCACAGGGATCAAGTACGTGTTGTAAACGAGGAACCATCGCCTTCATCGTCACCTTTGGGCTCACCGACGAGTTCAAAGTACAAAAGAAAGGATAGAGCGGTAATACCAGCTTCTAGAATTCCGGCAGCAACCTCAAAATGGCGATTGAGGTCTAAAAGTGCGGCACCTGCTAGCCAACAACAAATCGAAATGAACGTGGGTAATGATACGGTCTCACACTTTGGTATGTCACAAAAATTACACTGGGTCGTTTTAGACAAATTTCCACATTAACGGCACTAATGCTATGCTATTTGTTTTTTTTTTTTTTCAAATATTTAATTATACTCTAGAGTCTCGTGAATTGATTTTTGCTGGAATTGGCTTTTTAATCACGAGCAACGGTCAGGCGACTTTGCAGGAACCAAAATTCGGCGGTTATACTGCTGAGCAAGGTCAGTCAGCTCGGTGTTTAAATGAATATAAGTATGGGTAGACAACCTGACAAGTATCGCTTTTGTAATCTATTTAGATCTCGATCAAGTAATGTTTGATCAAGCGATCATCGCTGAAAAAATCAGAAAGGCGGGCGGCACTGTGTTTGAAAACATCTCAGACGCGTATGAAGGACGGCAACGCATTGCTATCCAGACAACTCAAGCGGGTAGCTCGCGCAAAGTGACGCCATTGGCTTCTCAAAAGTTGGTGGAGCCTGTTCGATCAATAATATTAATTGCTTCAAAACCAAAAAGGACGGCCAAATACTTGGCAGCCCTCGCTCTCGGGCTGCCAAGGGTGTCAATGATGTTTATACAAGATTGCTTGGATCAGGTAAGCGTTCGCTAGTGAGAAATCATGAGCTGCTTGTTTCGAGATGAGGGGGCGATACATTATTAACGATTGCACCTTTCATTAAAAGAATAAGCTGCTGGATTATCATTACTATTTGCTTTCAAACGGATTCTCTGCCGAACTATGTGCCAATACCGGTTCCTTCGGTTTGAGGAATCAAAACATTCTCGGCGAAAATATTTCCGAGGATCTTGGTATATTTGCAGGGCTTGCCATGTATGTGAACGGTGGAGCGAAGAAATTCACGGTATATAATTATATACTTATTTGTCACGACAGCCTGTGCTTGACATGGGGTTGACGAAATTTGATTTTTCTGAATTAGATCGAGACGGAGTTCGTGATCAAAGCCGCTGGCGGAACCGTTCTGCCAAAAATGCGTCTCGGCACCGGATCGTCCGTGCCTCAAGACTTGATCACATGCGATTATGTGATCTCGGAAAAGGAGCCAACAGAGAAAATTTTGGCAACGATAAGGAGATGTATGAGAGTGTCGAGCAGCGGCGAGGTCGGCAGGTGTCCACCGATTTTGCCCGTGGAGTGGGTGGTGCAGTGTTTAATAAACCAAAGAATCGTTAGATGGGAACATAGAAAATGCTATAGAACATGGGAATAATGTAATTTTAGATAGATTTTACCTGCAACATTTCAATATTTTGCATTTATTTTCCCACCGTCATTGTAAATTCACTTGTAAATATTTTATAGACACAAAACGTGTAAATAGACATCCACATCCAAATATTAACGTATCAACTGGGTCTGATTGTATGAGACGAGCGAGTGCCAAGTAGTACATGGCCTGGAGAAAGTTGTCGAGTCAGAAAACAATAAGTCCTTTTCATTAGGCTCTATTGATAGTGAAGTTTCTGTTAAGTTGAGTTTTGGGTTAAGGCTTTCGCTTTTGTTGTTGGATGACATTATGTATAACACATCGTGATGGATGATGTCATCGTCTCTGAATATAAAATTCACGAAACACTCCAAGATGTACATGTATCCTCGTAATTATTTTGATAAAATGGCGACAGAAGTTGACAGGTATTACAAATAAAATGCGTGCCGGAAGCAATACTACCGAGATTGCCTTCTGAATGATCCTCTTTTCCTTCGTCCAGTCAACGCATTGTCACGTCGAGCATAGTCGTTCCTGCCACTGCCAAACGCCATGTCGAAGAGACAAACGATGCTCCGGCGGCCGCCCATGGTCGCAAGAGATCAACTGTCGAGGAACTCGACAATCGACGGCAAAATAACGACGACGTAACCATGGAAGGAGCAGAATCAACCCGGACGAACAGCGTCACCTCCCCGACTTCCGAGGCAAGCATGTCCGCCATTGCCGTTGCACTGAGAATTGAAATTGCCACTCTTTTTGCTTTACAATTTTTTCCTTCCCTAAAGTCTCCTCTCCTCCCAATCTTCCATCACCTTGTAGGTCACCAAACGTCCCCGTCTCGACACAACAAACCCTGATGTTCGCAAGCGCGGTCAACGCATGTTCGCTAACATCCTAGGCACACTCACCAAGTTCAAGAATGAGGCTCAGCACAAGAGCGAGGCAGAAATTAAGCGCGAGCAGATCGAACAGAAACTGCAGGAGAAGCTGAAGCGGGAGCGTGACGAGCTGTCTAGCAAGATGCGTCGGGAAGAAGAACAAAGGAAGGCTAAGCTTATCGAGCAGAAAAGGTTGGATGAGGAAAGGAAAATAAACGAGGTGGTATGTATTGCTTTACTTTTTATGTACGGTAGCGCATAGATATTGTTAATTTGAGGAGGCGTCGAGTAGTATACGTTGATCCGCCAACAAAAGTTGTGATTTTGAATCTCTTTTTTTTTTTTTTTTTTTTTTTTTTTTTTTTTTTTTTAAAAAAAAAAAAAAATGTAACTCAACCTGTTCGCTCATAACTTCTTTAGCGCAACGCGACCCGAAAGCAAAGATCCCGCCTCGCTAATTTTCTCCTTACTGACGCCGTCCCCCGTCTCCATTACCTGCCCGCCAAGCTGACTGACGACATGACCCGCCAGATCGAGTCGCAGCGCGCCAAGGTCGCAGATCAGCTCCATGAGGAGGAGGAGCAGGATCGTGAACGTGAACGTGAGAGGCAGGAGAAGATGGAATTGGACGGGGGCACGGCGGGTGGGGGTGAGATCGGGGCGCAGGAGGCGAGCGAGGAGAAGAGTGGAGACGTGGAGATGGTTGAACGAGATGCTGCGGAGCCGGAGGAGACGGGAGACAGCCCGAAGAGGAGTGACGAGGACAGACAGGATGAGGAGAGATCGGCTTCCGTAGTGAACAAAGAGCCGGAGGAGAAGTCGTCGCCGACGAAAGAGGAACTGGATGTAAAAGAAAATGACAAGAAGGAGCATGGCGACCCACCGGCGAACGGAGTTGAGATGTCGTCGTTGATGGGGCCGGGAGGGGACGTGGTTGATTACGAGGTCGAGGATGCCGACGAGGAAGGCAAATGAACGGCGGCCCAATCCATGTGGTCTTTGCCAGGGCAAACGGTCTGTTCTGGTCCGCGGAGAGCGCCGGTTTTAAATGGAAAGGGTGGAGTGGATTGGAAAGAGTTTTGCTTTTTTTTTTTTTTTTTTTTTTTTTTTTTTTTTTTTTTTTTTTTTTTTTTTTTTTTTTTTTTGCTTGTTTTGTTTTTGTTTTGTTTGTTTTACTGCTTTGTTTTCTCTTTGTCGTGCTTTCGTTCGCTCGTCGTATTTTCGTGTCATGTTTTGCCCACCTCGTATCGTCTTATATATGTACGCATCATCCCATTTCTTGATATAGTGCTTCTGCTTCTCGATCATGGTTGCGATTCCAATTGTTTGCGTGTCGTCACTGATTGTGATATGCAGACTGATTGAGTAGGTATTTTTCTGGTGTTCTACTGGGTCTAGATACGCCTTTTGGTTTTGGTATGTTGTACTTATCACATTCTTTTTTCTCTATTCCTATTTTCCTACTTTTCATTGCAGGCTATTCTTCATCCTGTCGTTATTGGCATGGTAGTCACTAGATGCAGCACGATTCTGTGCCGGTGTCCCAAAAAGATACAACTATCCTTGTAAACTATAATTACAATAGGGTTTGGCTCTTGACACAATGCTTGATCTAGTCATGGGTGGTTGTGATGTGGATTTCGAAAGCAAAGTATGCAACAATGCAACGTTTAAGGCCAATCTCTACGGCTGAGCAAAAATCACTCCGTTCATGTAATGTCTATCACACCTTCGAGGTCGCCGGCTATCAGAAGTGATTACTTCGAATGAATGCAGCGGACGCGCTTATCGTAGAGCAAATCGGTGCCTCTCGTTTATTAAAGAAGGCCATTTAATGTATGGGTGATTGTTTTTGAAGGCGGACCAATTTTTTTTATTAGCGGATGATGTAGATGAGCTGAAGATGATAGAATGGGTGGATGAAAAAAAATATTACTGCTATTTCTGTCTTCAAAAAATAAAAGAATTGGTCCGTCTTCAAAAATAATAACCCATATACAGAACAGATGTAACAGCCACATGAAAAGTGGTCACATTATCTTATATAAGCCTCCGAAAGGTTAGAGTCACGTCTTCTCAAGAGCAATGGAACAGAATATCAGTAGTACCAGTGAGTGCTTTTACCAGATAATTTACATATACGCTTGCTTGTGTACTGACCACCATTTTCCTTGAAATCATCTATAAACTAGTTACTGTTGGAATTCTCACAGGTAAACTGCAAACCTTTCCCCTCTTCCAATGTACCTAAGACTGATAACTCTACATAATCGATTTCATTCTAAACTCAGTGAGCGATACCGCATCCAAGGACCTTTCACAAGATCGAAGCGGTCCTACTCTTCGCACGATTTTATCGACTCCTCCCGTTTCCTGGGCCATTTCTGAAACCACAGTTGTCCCTGACGACTCTGACGCGATCAGGAAGGTCGTGGTCGAATGGTGCGATAAGAAACAATTGGACCTTGTTGTGACTACTGGCGGCACAGGTTTTGCTGCCAGAGATGTCACTCCTGAGGTATGTTTGCAGGAGAGGGCCTCGTTTTTTTTTTTTAGCGTTACGCCTTTCCTTCTTGCACAACCTGAGTGACATAGAGTTCCAGAAGCCGTGGTATTTGACCAATAGAGCAATCAACGTTAAAACCCCTTCAAATTATTTTGTATTCAAGGCTATTACTCCTATCATTGAGCGATTCACGCCTGGGATCACCCATATACTTTTTGCCACGTCCTTAAACGTGACTCCCTTTGCCGCCTTGAGCAGGCCGGTTTCCGGAATACGTAACAAAAGCCTTATCATAACATTGCCGGGTAGCCCCAAGGCATGTAAAGAAAACATTGAGGCTATCTTGGGGATATTGCCGCACGCCATCGAGTTGCTCAGAGGAGGTACTGGAAAGAGTTTGCACGATCGCATGCAAGGCAAAGTGGATGTGCCGACAGCAGCCCAGGGACATGGGCATGATCATCACCATCACCACCACCGCCATGCGAATCGAAACGAGCGGGAAGTTATACCTCTTTCTCAATCTCTGGATGCGCCAGGTATATACTTTGTATTATATAGTGAATCCACAAGATCGGCACTAAATATTAATGCTAGCATTCCCTGAATCCATTGTGATTAACATATGCCAGTGACCAGAAGGCCACGAAAGTCCCCATATCCAATGATTCCTGTGGATGAAGCTGTTGGCATTATTGCTTCACATGCTCAACGCCTTGAGGCTGTCCTGAAGCTTGTTGATGATTCGTTGGTGGGTTCGATCCTAGCAGACGATGTATTTGCAAAGGAATCCGTTCCAGGCTATCGTGCCTCAATTGTGGATGGATACGCAGTGATTGGTATACTCGTAACTTTTTTTTTTTTTTTTTTTTTTTTTTTTTTTTTTCAAATTTAGACAGATGTCACTAATATAAGGTTTTTATGAATTAATTGTGCTCAGCCTCGGATGGTCCGGGAACGTACCCTGTGGCCTCTGTCTCCCTCGCCGCACCAAATCCCGACCAGGCACCTCTCCAACCCGGCCAGATTGCTCGCATCACCACCGGTGGTCCTGTACCCGCCGGGGCGACAGCTGTCGCCATGGTGGAGGACACCACCCTGGAGAAGGCGTCGGAGGACGGCAAGAGGGAGGAGCTGGTCCGCACTTACACTAAGATAACTGACGGTGAGAACATCCGCGAAGTCGGGTCGGACTGCGCGGTGGGTGAATTGGTGGCGCCCAAGAATACCATGGTGTCGGCGGTTGGGGGAGAGATCGGGACGTTGGCATCTGTGGGAATAAAGGAGGTAAGTTTTTGACAGAAAGAAACATTAACGTCGCATTACGGAGTGTAAATACCTACATGGAGACATACTACTGGCATTGACATACATTATTATTTTGCTGAAATCTGTTTTCAGGTGAGCGTCTATCGAAAACCCAGAGTTGGTGTTCTTTCAACGGGCATGGAGGTAGTCGATCATACTATCACGAAGGATTTGAGCTATGGACAGATTCGAGATACCAATCGGCCGACATTACTTGCTGCTGTGCGAGCTGCCGGGTTTGAGGGGAAAGATCTCGGGATAGCCCCTGATAGGTAGGATAGAAAAGGCAAATCCTTTGTTATCTCCTTAAGTTACTCATGGCTTGCAAGATGTCTGAACTTTCTTTTTCTAATTCAACGTCAGCTCGGAAGAGTTAGAGCAAGCTCTTCGTGACGCCATGACCGACGTCGATGTCATCGTTTCCACAGGTGGCGTCTCCATGGGAGAGATGGACCTCCTGAAACCGATTCTGGAGCAAAAGCTTGGTGCAACCATTCACTTTGGGCGGGTCTTGATGAAACCAGGGTGAGATTGCTATATGTCGTTCAAGTTTGCCCCATTCTATTTGCTCGAGACATGGTTCATACCTATATTTGGGGATGGCAGACCAACTATAAAGGTTCAATACAATAGTTGAGTCTACGAGCTGACTCAACCATATGCTTCTATTCAAAACCGAACTCGTCCAGGAAACCAACGACGTTTGCAACTATTTCATCTTCATCCTCGGCTGAAAAGCTTTTCTTTGCACTGCCGGGCAACCCCGTATCGGCGACGGTGACCTTTTATTTGTTTGTGCTACCAGCATTACGTAAAATGGCCGGATTTAAGGATTGGGAATTACCAGTGCTAAATGTTGAGGTATATCCTTTTTTTTTTTTTTTTTGT
>RBNK01001915.1:0-12884 GCA_003990785.1 Endogone sp. FLAS-F59071 | reverse complement strand
AAAAAAAAAAAAAAAAAAAAGGAACGAAAGCACCTCCTGTCCTTGAATGCGCTTGAGATCAAAATTCATTGCGTAGCCTGACTCCTCGCAACATGGAATGATCCCTTCCCCTCCCCAATCGGAGGCGAAACGTTCCGCGATGAGTTCCTCGATTGCTTTTAGGTGTAGGGTTTGCCGTGGGCGGGTGATATATCCAGGACGAAGCGTAGGCAAGCAAGACGATATATATACCTATGCAAGACATACTCTAAGGTGGTGAGCTATTGCAAGTCTGCGCAAGTAGATTGCTTGCCAATGGTTATTAATAAGTAATTTTAACAAAAGAATAAGCTATTTATTTTATTTTTACGATAATTTCAACATGCAAAAAAAAAAAAAAAAAAAAAAAAAAAAAAAAAAAAAAAAAATAAAAAAAAAAAAAAAAAAAAAAAAAAAAAAAAAAAAAAAAAAAAAAAAAAAAAAAAAAAAAAAAAACTACCCACGTCCCTCACCATTTGTATGACCCAAATTCAATTCTAGAAAAAAAAAATCATTTGGTATACTTGAAACACTGGAGGATTAAGAGCCGCTTCGCTTCCAACAAACTTGTTTTTACGGCTTGATGCAACACACATTCAACTGCCCCCATAGGTTGTCTGACAGTTTTTTTAAGTCAAGTATGCAGATCAGAATTCTTTATTCCATAAAATCAAGAGTGGGTCATGCGAAAGAGCGCTCTGCTCGTCGCAGCATACATGGAAATAGGGTTTGAGATGGTGTAGGCGTGTTGAGCCTAGTACTTTTGGTTGGGGATGTTCTTGCGGCTGTTGAAGAAGTCCTTATTTACTGTCATGAACTATGGTATGGAAATAAGGTTATGATTGGAACTTAAGTCACAAGCCGGAAATTCAAAACCCGCCACATTGATTTGTCCCTGTCATCGTATTTTACATCTCTCGTGGACTTGTACTTTCTATCCCAGCATCCATCTACGCATACCTTGGTATTCTGGTGCTGCTCAACGCGCTGCCACGGGTACGGGTTGTCTCGCTTGTTGATGGTAACATCAGGGTGGTTGCGGAGCTCGTGGTACATGAAACTGCCAGGCAAGCAAGGAGATGGGTGATTTAGACGTGGTGAACAAAAAAGTTTTGTCATCCACGCGATACCCAATATAGAGCGCAAAGAACGTGAGAAACTCACTAGAAGGCACCGGCGACACCGGCACCACCAATGACAAAGAGAGGGGCGAGCTATAAAAGTTGGTTGGAGAGCTTAGTTTAGTAACGGTCGTGAGCTGTGCACCTCAATTATTCGGCACGATGCGTATTTGTCAACTAGTTATTGTAATCTTTCACAGTTCTCAAATATACTGGAAATCATACATACAGCGGGATTCTTTACGACAAACTGAATGGCGCTCATGTTTGAAGTTGTTTAAGGGATAAGAGTGGGGGGTGGGAGAGTATTCGCGGTTGGCAGTGAGCGGAAGAAAAACAATTCTACTTTAAATGCTCATCTTTTATCCCCACAAGTTTCCCTCAAACAGGCACCGAACCGGTTCCAGGGACGGTAACACAGGATAAGGCAAGTCACAGCGCCAGTCAGATGAGCCACAAAGTAGAGGTGTGTGGGAAATTCTCCCATCATCTTGTCTTGTGCAGGCTTGATTAGATGTCGGTTTCTGAAGAAATGCGCCGGGGTGCAAAAGGAGCCTTGGCTTTGATCTTGTCCTTCATGTAGACCATTGGCAGGATTTGCTCGACCGGCTTTCACGTCCCCAGAGATACTCTCGACGTTCGCTTAACCTTGGTCAAATAGTTCGTGTTTCACCGAGATTTGTGGGTAAATAAAAACCTCCAATCAATGGGATTGGCGGCCGGTAGTACGACAGGTGCATCGTTGGTTAGAAATAATAACTATTTTTATAAAAAAATCCTTTATAGCAAGTATAGTAGGTTTATAAAGTAGACTATAATGAGATATACAATGTAGTGATATTTGATTTTGATAAGTAGCTGTATCATCAACAGATGAATCACTATTATATCTAAAGTAGAGTAAGCTTACAAGTTATCAAACAGGTTATAAGCATGTGAAGCATCTTCATACAATATATACTAGTATCTGATTATTTTTGAACTCCTTAAAAAAAAAAAAAGGGTCAGACAAAGAGCCTACAGATGCATTACGCCTCACTATATACAAAAGTGGAAAAAGCAACATCACGTGTTTAAGGACAGGCTGTGCTGGCACGTGATGCGAGCCAGAGTCATTGCGGTTGGGCGTCCAGGAGTTGAGTCCCAAATCTCAATCATGTATGCTGCCATTACCCCCAGTAGCCCTACCACCTGGAACCCCGAGGACCTCATGGTGCTCTCAGACGACAGCAAGCTCTGCGTCACCCTTCAACCCACCACCAATCCCTCCCATTTCACATGGAGGTCTAAACACGCGTTTACTGTCGCGCCCTCAATGTCGTCCCCGGTAGCCTATTTCGAGATTACTGCTAAACATTGGGTTACCATTGGCATTTGCCGCCCGATGTATCCGATTGACGAAGCTCGTCCTGGAGAGAGACCAGACTCTGCGGGTATGAAGAAAGAGAAGGGTATATTTAATCGACTACGTATCGTTCGCGCTAAATTGTGATTTGTTTTCACGCAGTCTTCCATGGAGGTGATGGAACTCTTCGCTTGGGGCAATCGGCAACCGGACAACCCTTTGCAGCCCCGTGGGGAGAGGGTGATCGGATTGGGTGTGGTGTTAAGCTGCGGACCGGGGCGGTTTTCTTCACGGTGAACGGTAACAGTATTGGCGCAGCCACATTCGCATCGGAAGGGTCCTGGAACTTTTGCATTGGTGAGTGAGTCGATATTGATTGCAAAGTATCCGTATCTTTGCATAGGAAAAACAATTGGCCCTTACTCATCGGATTGTCATTTGAATCGCAGGATCTCACAATATCTGGGATGACCAGACCGTAACCATTCATTTGTCACCTGCCGATTGGATGTTTGATCCGTTCGTGAAAGTCAGCGTACTAAAGTGTGACCAATGCTTGCATATCGAATTTCCGGGTTGTCGACCTCATCGATGGTATGTAGAGCACAATTTGTCGAGGTCTTGACCTTATTTTAACCCTTTGAAAGCATCACTTGCATTTATTGAAGCGTTTGTTGACTTTTATCGTTTCTACAATCAGCATCCTCACCAACTTGACCGCTGATGCGAGTATCGCGTGTTGTCAACATCCACAGTGTGTCAGCACCTTAAATTGGCCGTTCTGTATAGGTTGTAGGCGACAGGGCCACACATTTAGGCCTCTTTACATCCGCGAGCGTGAAGTTCGGCTCATTGCAAGCACTATGTTGAGACTCGAAGGTGTTTCGCTACCTATGCGTTGTCTAATATGCTCGGGTTGCAATGCCGTGGAATTTCCAGCTCTCGGACCTAAACCCATCACTGGCGAGTTCCAGCGAAACATTGACGATTTTAAGCATTTTGGCCGATGCCAGCTCGTACCAGAATCCGTCGATATCCAACTATTGATATCAGAAGCAGTTTTTATTACCGAACGTTTCTTCAGCACGCTTAATGCTATCGGTCCTAGCATTTTTGCTAGCGCGACACCTGAATTGGAGAGTCTCGTTGGAGATGTTGACTTTGACACTATTGTTGATTTTGAAGAGAGTACCGCGTGGCAGTCGCTCTCCAAAAATCGCGTAAAACAGCTCTCTTCGTACTCTGCATTGAAGACCGCGCTTCGGAAACCAGGATATGCGATCCTTCAATTGTTTAAGGACTGGAGCGGATACTGTGAGCTGACTGCGATTTATAACTTTTAAGCTTGTTAATTGCTTGTCTCTGTATTGTATTCCAGCCTTTATTTCAACATTAAAACCCATTGACGTACGTATATTTTGTTTGACTTTCATGATATTCAGGTGCCCGCATTGCCCCATTTTACCAATTTCTCAGCAATGGCTATCACGCAATCGCATTTTACCGGATCAAAGGCGACCTTCAAGGCATGCGCAAGTTTGTTAATCAACACAATGTGAAGTCGTATCCGACCTTTCTCATCATGAATTCGGGGAGAGTAATCAACACGATTCTTGGAGCAGACAAGAAGGCTTTGATGGAAGCCCTGGATGACCTTATTACGGAACTGGTCACTCAGGAAACGTCCTTCACGACTGAGGATACGGCATCAGAAACTGATATAAAAATGGTGAGATGTTTATTATTCTCGATCTGTAAGCATTTTGCCTTGTTTGCACTTATACTGCATGCTCACTGATAGCTACTTTATGCCGTTGTTTTATTTTTCTCCATTCTCTACCATATCTCTGTCATTGACCAAGGTTCCTCCTATTCTTCAAGTGGCTAGTCAATTAGCTCAACCAGAAGGAGGACTAGAACCAAAGCGAGTGTCTCTCCCCTACCTTCCTCCTGAGATACTCGAGCAGATTATCGAAAATCTCATGCCTCAAGACTACACATTATTACCCATTGACTTGATCACCTTCTCTTTAGTTTGTAAAAACTGGCACAGCATTTCTCAAAGTGTCCTTTCGGATTCTGTGTTCGACCAATGTGTTCTCTCTCCGAGCTACGAGGTCAAATCTATTTGGCGAATATCGGACCTCCTTGCCACCGCTCGTATTCTTTATCCTGCTTACTCAAACTCCATTACAACACTTTCCCTTCACCTCGACCTTCTCTTTCCAAATGCGGATCATTCCTCAAATGGGCAACTCATAGCCGTCGAGTTCTTCCGTCTCCTTTCCCTCTCCCCCAACCTCAATACTCTTAAACTCGTCCTCTTCCAAGCCTCGTTCACTGGGATTATTGGCGTTTTTGATAAATTTTTACACGATCTTCAGCCATTCTACGCCAAAATCACAACTCTTCACTTTGAGACTGGGTCTTTGCAATCTCTTGAGGAGTTAAAACCCTTAAACTCACGAATTGTCTCCTCTTTCAAGCCCACCATCTACAAACTGCTCCTGCAGAATACACAATGTGATACTCGCATTCCCGAAGCCATTCCCACACCGAAACGTCTCAAGCACTTGCAATGCTATCCGAAAGATTTACGAGGCTCGTTCTCCTTCAAACACATGCCCGACCCCATCCACTGCTTCATTGAAGGCATCTGGTCACCAACTATGTTTACTTTTGCATTCGACGAGGAATCAGAGTATGATTTACAGCAGATAAATTTGAACTTAGACGATGATGGAATCGTCTCTGAATATGACTGGCAGCTTCGGTGCCGCCGACTTCAGACACTTTGCATTACCGGTGACTTCGTCGATAAGAGATTTTTACTGAAACTTGCGCTGAATGCCCACAAGCTTGAGCGCCTAGTTATGAGGCCCGTTTTCATGAGGGCATCAGGCGAACCGGCAGAATATTCCCACTGGGAAAGCTTGAACTGGTCCAGCATGCGCGTACTTGATTTGAAGTGGTGTCTTGGAGTAGACCTAGCATTTTTGGCGGTGTTTATAAACGCCTGTCCAAATCTCAATGAGGTTCGGATGGAGAGCGCAGTGAGTTTGGACTGCGAAAGAATGATGTTCGGGCAAGGTTTCCACAAATCTGATACAGAGGGGTCGACTGTCCAGTGGCAGAGGTAGAGATTTCATACCTGTAAGAGTTTAAAGGCACCAAGTTTGGCGAGAGTGAGTATATTCTTCCCTGATTCCAAGGTGTATTTGCAAAGCTCTGTCATTGTAAACATCGCATAGCAATTTTTTTTTCTTTTTTTTTTTTTTTACCAATACGATCCCACCGACTCTTTTGTATTAAATATTGTGACAGTCGACGCGCAACTCACGAATTTTTGTCTCACTGTTCAATTCGGCATTCCGCTGCCTTCGTTCCGGTTCTCTTGGCTCAGTTCCGGTTCTCCTGGCTCCCCTCTCTGTACTTACAATTATCATTTAGTTGTTCGCAATAAGAACTTACAGACGTGCGACATTAACTCGAAGTTCCTGGTGGGTTGTTGACCAGCGTGATCTTGAACCAATTGGCACCAAGGTGGCGAGGCATTGACGGTTCAACATTAAATCGAAGTTCTCGGTGGGTTGTTGGCCAGCAGGATCCTAAGTCAAATTGGCGCCGAGGCTTGGTTGGGGTAGCGAGGCATCGTAGTACTCGAAGAGCTTTCACCGGCCGCATTGAAATTGAAATCAATAGCGGGGTATCCTGGTTGGCCTACCATTTCCTCGAAGTTGCTTTCCAGAATATTCAGAATATTGATGCTCTCTTTCGTCATTATAATGTTGTCGGCCGCATTTGATAGAGCTGAAGACGATTCATCATCAGGAGCGAGGATAGTTTGGGGCGCGGGAAGAAAGTCTGAGCCGTTGGTCATGTTTGTTACCATTGTGTTCAATGTTGTGAAACCATTCCCAATGGGTCGCTTTCGCAGGTTCTTCGTTGGCTGAATTGTCAAGTTGCGCGATTTAAAAAGCGTTTTAATGGATTAGCGCAAAAATAAAATAAATAAATAAAATAAATAAAATAAAATAAAATAAAATAAAATAATAATATAATATAATATTATAATATGATATAATATAAATAAAATAAAATAAAATAAAATAAAATAAAATAAAATAAAATAGTAAAATAGATACTCAAAAGAAAGGCAGCTATAGTCACTGCCTATAAAAATTCATTGGTTGTTTTTCAACTCAATCTGTATGATCGGATAACTCATTAATAGGATAAAATCAAGCGTTTAGCGGAGATAAATATTGATATTTGCTCATCCTCGATAATATCTCTTTCCAATACCTGCTCGGATATTACACCATCTATACACGATTCAATAAAAAATAAAATAAAATAAAAGTCCAAGCTGAAAACCCGACACCCGCCGAAACAGACTGGCACATTGTGTATTAATGGCCGATACATAGAGGCAGACTAGATTAAGTGCCTTAGGCGCTTGATATTTAGGAATTTAATGAGTTGATGCTGGTAGATGTCAGTGTCGGTCCGAATTATGAATTTCAAAATCTCATTTGTTGATATACATTTAAGGCTTTAAAAAATCGTTAGATCCTTGGAAATGCCAATCATTGAATGATATTGTGGCGTTGGGTACCAAAAACTAAGCTTGCGCGTCGGTTGAGAATGATCAGAACGATGAAACCGCTATCTCCGTTTGCCGTGCTACACTTGTTCGGGTTTTACTACGACTGATGTTGAGATATTTCAAAGACTCTGAACAAACTAACTTTATTTGATATGAAACAGAGGGGGGTATTTATACAAAATATTGATGGCTCGCTAAAGACTACCTCGCTGCCCCGGCGCCAAGATCTTGCTGGTCAACAACCCACCGGGAACTTCAATTTAATGTCGAACGTCTATGCCTTGCCACCCCAACCAGGCCTCAGCGTCAATTTGGCTCTGGATTCCGCTGGCCAACAGCCCACCGACAACTTTGGGTGATACCGAGTGTCTATACCTCACAACCGACTACTTGCAACGCCAACAAAAGGCCCAACCCACTTTTTGGGGGCAGCAAACTGCCGAATTCATCAAGCCGATAACGTCCGACGTTGTTATCTAGTGGTCTTAGCTTTGAACAAAATGACAATAGGAAACAGGAATATTGACTGGTCAACACATCCTACAATTTGCGGCTTGTGTTTCTCACCCACGAACTCGATCTCCACGAAGCATCAACATTTCCAAATTCAACACCAACATTGTATATTACGGTCTGTCCAATCGTACCGCAGAATAACCTGTTACTTGGGTCTCAGCGGAGTTTTCAAGTCCTCCGCATACAAAGACTTAACCACTGCTCTACGAAAACTTCACTCTCAAAAAGTTACTGTGACCTAACGAAGAAGAGCTTGCTATCACCTGATGAAGAGCTTGCTACCACCTAGCGAAGAAGAGCATGCTTCGGTCGTCATTCCTTTTCACCCGCATAAAATCGCCATACTGGTGTTAAACCCCATTCATCTATACTCCTCCTCGACCTATTTAATCGATCATTTAACCCCGAAGCATCTTCAAATGAGGCGGCTGTGGTGTAGCAATATAAACGCAACGTAGGGACGTCTACAGTCGTCGAGAGACCAGAAAATTATCTAATTCGATTACATCCAGGAATTAATCTTGCCTGCAACATCATCACAATGACTTCCAACTCCCAAGACGACCGACACCTTTTCCAACCTCTTCATTGCTACCGCTACTTGTCAAAGTCTACCTCTAAATTCATGGAACAAGCGAGGCGTGTTTAATCGCTTGAATAGAACAACGCGAATGACTAGTGTGAATACGCGTTATCAATGACTTCTATCTAATCGCCAAGACTCCGCCACTGCTACCACTACTCGTAAAAGTCTACCTCTGCCACTGCGACTACCGCCACTTCTTTCTCAATCTCCTCACTGGTCAAAATCTACCTGAACAAACGAGGCGTGTTTAATCACTTGAATACAACGACATTAATGACTCGGGGTAGTATGAATACACCTCTTCAACTGTCTGACAACAACAATCTTTCAAGAAGTTCGAACTTTGAACCCTAGAAAAAAAATCCCTGGATACTTATTCAAAAAACCATGCGCTATGCTCAAGTATATCATCTTTTCCTGCCGTACCAACAAACGAACAGGAGTTCTCGTGTGTCACTAGGGAAGCTATTATTGTGTTTACAATTTGGTGACAAAGATAAGCGATTTGTTGACAATCCAACGCCTCGTTTAGAAGGTCATCTACGATGGAGGATGATGAGCAAAGACTAGGCTGTGCTCACAATCTCGCCACCACACTTAACAAGGACGCGTCGTAACCCTACCATACATACCGCTCACACTCAGAGGATCATGGACACCTGTCTTTTCTACATACACCTTCTCTTCACACTGCTCAGAGATGTTAGTCAGAAACCATCCACAACAAAGACTCAGCTCGCTGCAGGATTGAACAATTTTGTACATTCTCTCACGCGGGATGTATTTTGGTATGGACGAACTCACGCAATTTCGGGTGCAACGTATGGTGAAGCCATAAACAATTCGTGAGGTCATTGACTAATTATGCGGACGTCGGGTTCACCATACCCTTTTGAATATCACTTTTAGTCTGGGCTTGTCCAAACTCATGCCAACGAATCTTCGCTGGGCTGTTAAATGGCCACTAATACAATGTGACTTGAATATTGTCGTTGGTAGCTCACAATGCTGGGAACTAAAGCTTTCATTCCAATTGCCTGCAACTACAATACCCGCAGCAGTCAATGCGGAACTGTAGTGCTATGATTAGTTATGCCTTAGACTCGAGAACATCACACAAATCGATAAATTGTCAGGCTCTGCCTAAATAATTTAAGTTGCTTCGTCCGTGCTGGCAATAATAACAGATTTTTTCGTTTAAAAGGATGAATAGTGATATGTTACAGTGAAAAAAAAGGAGCGCCGAGAAGATTCTATCAAGTCAGCCTCCATGTCCCCGTTTGTATAGATGGCGTAATATTGGAAAAAAATTAGGGCGGCAGAGGGTCTCCCCTGCGGGGATGGATTTGGAACATGAGATCATAGAGGCCAGCACCAGTGATGCAACCACTGTATGTGAAATTAGGATGTCGTGAGTAATTACGGAGAAAATACAAAAGGGAAGAAACCAGAAGGTGAAGTGGGAAAAAGTGGATCACTTACAGGAATGGAATGATGAACGGGATCCAAAAGAAGTAGTTGCCACCCTTGAACATCTCTGGGCCGTAAATAATGGCGGCAAAGAGGCGGGGCCCTATATCCCTTGCTGGGTTGAGGACGACGCCTTGGAGCGAAACGCTCCCAGCAAGTACAACGACAACCAGGCCGACGAGAATGGGGGCAAGGTGGGCATTGCTAGAGTGGAGTAAAAGAGCATGGGTTAGAGGTTGGCAAAAGGAGACGTAGAAAAAAAAAATTGATATAGAATTACGACTCACAAGGCAGGCGACTTGTGGTCGATGAAAAGCCACACAAAGAAAGCGAAGAGAGCATCTGCAAAGAATTCGTTCCTACATTAGATAGAATTGAAAAAGGCACAGCAATTTGTTAGGCCGTTCAATCAATAATACGATTCACGTTGTAGGTCCCCAAACCGAATTCCCACACCTCGAATTCTTACCAGACTCGGTACGAGGTCGAGACATATGTTGCCGGTAGCGAGACAAAGATGCCACTAGTGCCCGTCTTGCTCGAGCCAGTAATGGAACGGATACCACCGTCGAATTCATTGATAGTGGAGTAGTTTGTTATGTAGACGAGAACGGCACCCAGAAAGGCACCAGTTATCTGGGAGATGATGTATCCGGGAACTTTGCTCCAGGGAAAACCTTTGAAGATGGCGAGGCACACAGTGAAGGCTGGGGAAATGTGACCACCACTAATGGGTGCCGAAAGGTAAACGGAAAAAGTGATACCTGAACAGACATTGACAATAGTTTTATGTTAATTCAAGCATGGAATGCATTTGTACGTTGTCTTTCATATGGTTAACTATCCCCATATTCTATCAGATCAAATAGTTATAGACAGGGTAAAAAGAAGATCAAAAACGCTCACCGAATCCGAAAGCAACGCAGATACCGAGCCAGCTTCCTTGCTGACCCTTAGTCAGGTCGAACATGGCGACGGCGCTGCATCCGAAAACAATGTATAACATGCTTGCCATGGCCTCGGCGAGGTAGGGCCTGATCCACTCGCGATTTTTCTCAAACGCCATGCGCCACGCAGGTGGATCCGAGGTAAATATGCCCTGGGGAAGAATCGGCTCGTCTCTATCCGAGAACCCCAGCTCAACCTGCTGGACGTCGATCTTGGCGTCCTCAGAGTTCATAATGAGTTTCGCAAGAGGGTGAGAGATCTGTGCGTTTTGCCTGGATGGATCAGGAAGCGGATAATGCGAGGCGATCCGTGCGTTACTGAGATCAGACAAAATAGAAGATCTGAAAAGGGCGAATTTTATAGGCATCGTCTGCGCACAGTGGACGCGTCCCACTGGTGCGAACCTCACGGCGTGAGAATTTCGCTTACCTTTGCCCGATTTCCTAATAGAACGTTTCTGGATCCTTGGCATAGTTGCAATGCTAATTCTAATTGAGCTTTTGTGAACAGTTGAAACCATTTTGGGCAAAGTAGTAGAGAAGACAATCAGACAATCAGTCATCATTTTTAGTGTGGGAACGCTGGTTTTGTTCAATTAAAAAACCTTTTAAATGTGTTGTATGCAGTGGGCATTGAAAAGCTGTTGAAAGCGCACTCTTTCTAGGTTGGCAATACCGAATCCGTTCATCTTAGCAAATCTAAGGTATATCTTCAAAATTAGGATTATCTCTGCACCGTACGAGCCGAGGTATGTCACACAAGAACCTGCCAACCCGGCGGGTTGGAGCTTATAACGTGAAGGTGGGCGTCAAATTCATAATTCACAAGGTATTACGGCAATTCAACCATTCCAACCATTCCAACCATTCATGATCTCTGTGTGACCATATAGTCTGAAAACTATTTTGTAGATTGCAATCTTTGAAATGATACTATTGTAATTTGGTAGGTTAACATAAACACACAACTAGTATATAGCGAGGGGTATATGGCTCTAAGCGTAAGAAAAATATCTAAGCTTCCACTGCATAAATCACATTACAAAGGTCATTGTCTAAATTCGCCGTTGTTTACATCCGTGACATTTTTGAAAATCCCTTTCGGGTTGCTGGCCACGTGAGCTATCCTTCTCTTGCCGTTACCAATTTTATGTCCTTCACCGCGTTCCATTGCTAAAGCCCAGTACGCGACATCATATGGCTATACCCATGCTCATGCTCACTAGTTTCGAATCACATGGGGCATCGATTGATCGCCGTGCTTTAAGATTTCAGACGGAGCATAGAGAAAATAAGAGAAAAGGCGCAGTGTGACAAAACTCTACGAATTAGAGAATGGGAGGCGTTGGTATGCTGAAGGCGTCGAGCTGGGGACTTTTGGTCTTCCTTGTTGAGGAGAAGACTTCATAATGAAGGCTAGGACAGACAATTAGAAATAACGATTTGTGTTGCGCAATCAGATCCTATTGTTTCCTAATTGGGGTTCTTTTTGCTAAGGAACTAAGCCTCCGTTGTTACGCAAACGTCAGTTAAGAGACAAACTTCTAATTTGTAAGACATTTACCCCGCATTTGTGCGTTGATGCGTTGATGCGTTGACGATAGGGCCTCAATTGCTCAATTGAATGAACTTGCACTACAAAAGGTTATGACCTGGAATTCCCATAAGCGATCGGCGTCAATATTCTTAGTTGACTTATCAGGTTGCATTCTTTCGGTCACTTGGGAAAATGATATTTGGACGCGGGATGGTGCTATAACTTTCTGATACAAACAAGTATCCTTTTGGAATTGTTTAATAAACAACTATAGGGAATTTATCTGAATTCTCTAGTAAGTAGCCCCGAATTGGTCTAATTCTCGTATTCGTCTAATGCCTACGTTTGTCCGATTTGGCAAAACGCTTACACATCACAATGCCACCATGTTACGCTTGCTAATTACATATCGAACTCTTTTTGCTGGCTAACCTTTTTACTAGTCGAAGGGTCCATGCATAACCATGAGCGACCCGGCTGCACCTGATAATCGAATACGCGAAATCGCGAGTCATGACAGATGACCAGTTTTTTTTGTTTTTTTTTCACGTTTAAAAGTTTGCGAGGTCGCCCTCCCTATGGTAATAATTATTCTACCAGTGGTGGATCCTACTATATTTGGTACAAAGAATTGATGATACGAGGAATTGACGCTTGCTTTTTGTCACGTCTCCAAGTTGCATTTACAAGAGAAAAAAAAATAGGGGGGGGACCGAAGATTTTTTTTTTAAAAAA
>RBNK01001914.1:0-12887 GCA_003990785.1 Endogone sp. FLAS-F59071 | reverse complement strand
AGGAAAAGAACGGATAGACCTTGAGTTGCAGCGATGGCCGGTTAGGTGTTTGTTTGTTTTCAAAGATCCCACCCATTATTACCGCATGGGGCGACGAAGGGGCGTGTAACGGTCTCACGTGAACGTCGCGAGCGGTTCGGTTATGTGTAAGGGTAACGTAAAGATCTCGGAGGCCGTAGACAGGAAAGCCAAACGTCAAACAAAAATTTGCAGAAAGCCATCGTAATGAAAAAGCAAAAAAAAAAAAAAAAAAAAAAAAGGCAGCAGCTAATCATGTCCATCGAAGTATATATATCGTAGAACGGGTAATAGAAGAAATACATAAATCTATACAAAACCCACTCTTTATCCATCAATCACACCACATCCCATTACATCTCTTCTCCATTCCTCTCTGCGCGAGATCTACTTGCGCATGTCCACCACCTTAAATTCCAGCTGACTCATCCGTACGTGGCCCAGATCCATCGCGTCCTACAAGGCGAGGTGATCGTCGTTAACAAATAGGGATAAAGCAACAAACGAAAAGTCGAAAGGCAGAAATAATAAACACAAGAACAACATATTATACCGTATAGATTGCTACATCCGGGTGCGGGTGAAACGCCGGTTTTTGCCGGCAGTTAACGATGGTTTCTAGACCTGGCGGGTCGGTTAGCCGAAAGACCCCATAGCTAAATTTATTGTCAGCAAGGCGGCAGACCAGTCAGCTACGGCACAACTCAGCAATCTTTGGGCGGTGTGACGAACCAAAGCCGAACAAGAGAACAAAACAACAAACGAGCAAAAGACGTACTTGGGATCGTGCTTTGGTGCACATACAATGGCAATCGCCTCCGGTAACATCAGCTGGTACGAACAGTGCGTATGTAGGTCTACTGAGCTCATAAAGCATGTTTGCGTCGGATGCGTCTACGATCCAATAAAAAAAAAAAAAAAAAGGTATGAGCTCGCTCCCTCATCTATCAATATCCTCTTCAACCCTCACACAATTACTAAAGAAAGATATTGGGAATGCACATGTATCCAGCCTAGCGTCATGAGGTCGTGCCGGTCCTGGTAATCGAATAGTTCTTCCTCATTGGTGGTGGAGCATGTATCCGAGGTGGCAGTCTGCTTGGGGACGATGAGCGTCGTAACCGTGAAGGCGTTGTGTTTCTACATGGAGTTGGAGGTGAGACGTACGCGCAGGTGGAATTGAGTTGCAAGCTCGAAATACAAACACACGTTGCATCCCCCAGCATCAGATTCTTTCACTCTCGGGAAGAAGACTGAAAAAAGGGAGGGACACCAATACGTACAAGTGACCCAGAGAGTATCCCACAGGTTTCGATATTCTTCCCTGTGTTAGACGCCGCGATGTCGAGGAAACTGTCTAACAGCGAAAGCGGGACGTTGACAGTGCGTAGTGGCTCTCCCCCCTCGGTGCTTGCTATGACGACGAGAAACAAGTGAAGTTAAATCGACGATATACCGGAGCGTAACTATACATATAGTTTTCCCTTGTTGATGAAGCTACGATACCTTACACACCCTTACCAAATCCACATCCATACCCACCTTCGCTCTCAATCATCAGTGTCTTTTCCGACCACTGGTCCGGCACGGCCGTCTCCTCTTCGCGATACGCCACCTTGGGTGGTAGTGCTGGCACGACGGCCGCGGGTTGATAGTCGTCAAAGTCTTTCATTAGTGGCTTAGGCGGCAGGGCCGGGGCAGCGGCAGGAGCAGATAGTGATGGCCGTTCGCCGTACGGCATAATAGGAACCTTGGGCGGGAGTGGGAGAGACGGGTGCGGCAGGGAAGGAATGGTAGGCTTAGGAGGGAGAGTAGGGGGAAGGAGCGTGGAGGGTTGCGTGGGGTCGGGCTTGTAGTGGGTGGGGGAGTAAGTGAAGCTGAGGGGTGGGATGGGCAAGGGACAGAGATAGGAGTGAGGAGGCGAAGGAGATAACAGTGAGATGATTTAAAAATACGAATGATATCAGGAGGGAGACGCTGAGATACATACCCGTCGCTTTCATTCCGATAACCAACGCCAGGGTACAGCTCCCGCTGCCCTGGTGCCATAGGAACACTATATGAAACCAGAAACCATAAGAAATTCCCAACTAGCAAAGAAACAGGCGCGCCTCCACACATCCACCGATCGCCTCCACACATCCACCGATCGTATATCAAAACACCAAGCTACTTACGTCTCCACCTCATACTTTGTTGAACTCTCCTGTGCCCCAATTCCCATAACCCCCCTCAGCTCCTCCTGCAGTGACCATGGCTGCGTTCTTTGCATAGCGGACGAGTTAGACGACGCTGGACCCGGATCGGAAACAGCAGCGCGATTTCGTTCCATGGAGGCCGTTTCCCGCGCCTGGAGCTGCTCCGAGCGCGCCGCCATGTATCTTGCGTAGCGCTGATCGAGGTCGGGCTTGAGGGTTTCGAGGACGTCGAGGGCTTCAAGGCAGTACTGAGTTCGAGACAGAGAAGGAGCGTGAGTACGAGGAGAAAGGTAATGAATAGGACAATCTATAGAACTAACAACGTACCTTTCGCAGCGTCGTGACTTGTGCCTTAAACTGAGGCTTGGTGCTATCAGGATGCTTTAGGAGCTCGTTCAATCCTAGGCTGAAGAACAAGGTAAATAGAGGGCAGGGTGTGTTAATCATACTTGCAATAGATGGCTCCTGCGCGGTTCCAAGAAGCTAGAGGAGACGCGTACGTGCTATATTTCATGTAGAGAATGTATGCTTTCTGCAGATCGCCTTCGGTTCTGTAGACACGGGCCTGCTTGAGCAGGACCTCAGCGGAGCGCAGGTAGAAGCGCAGGGGAATATTCGGATCGACCTTGACGGTTGCATTTTCGGCAAGTTGCTTTGTGGACAATGGAATATCAGGGGCCCGCATGGCAGCCATTAGGAAAGGGGGTTGGGAGCAGGAGAGGGAAGAAACGAGGTCTTGGCGGTCAAGTTCTGGTCTGGCGAGGTCGTTTGTCGTTTGATTCCTTTCAGCGAGAAGCCAGTCACGGGATCGACCCTTTGCCCGAATTGGCCGACCATGATTTATATAGATTTAGCAAGAGTGGAGGATTTAGCAAGAGTGGAGGAGTGGAGGGCTGTCGGCCACTACGACCATCAATTCTTGCTCTTGCTTGACCTTGGTTGGCAGATGGCGTCTCCTGGTGGTCCTCCACTTCACTTCTTGTGATTGCATGATTAAATAAAAGTAACAGAAGTCGGGCATAATGATGGCGTACTATACGTGGACAAAGATTGGTAAATGCATGTGGTCAGACAGTTTAGGTGTGATAGCATGAAAGTAAGAATGAGATTTCTAATCACTACCAAACTGGGGTAGACATGGCATTTGCTCCTTCCTAATTCAATATATCATTTTATAGTATATAGGAGCAAATAAATATTAGAAGCAGTGTCGCGAAATCGCCACGTCCCATCTTAGTATATAGTATCGCGAAATCCACCACGTCTCATTTAGAAGTAGTGTGATATTACTATATTTTCTCATCTTCAGATACGTGTTGCGATGCTCTCTCAAATCATAATTTTGGTTGAATAGTTATTATTTTTGTTGAATTAAAAAGGGTTTGTTTAGGTGATGCCATACCGTATTTAGAAGATTTAAAAAAAAGGCATAGTGAGTTTTGACAACTCATGTCAACGCTAGCACGCTCAACAAGCCAACAGTGGTTTTTTTTTTTTTTTTTTTTTTCTTTCCAAGCTAGTGGTGTCCGTGCATTAAGCCTAATTACATGCTTGTTATACTGTTATACTTGGCAATGGTTACTTTGCAAAGCTTAAGGGAACCTTGGCGAGTCACCTTAGTACCTTAGTCACCTTGGTCACCTTGGTGAGACCCCGTGGTCCCAGTTTGGCTGTCCCAAAATGATTTGTTACGTACAAAAACGCCCAAGTGAAGGGTTTCTTTACGCCGACAAAGTGACAAATCGGGATCCCCCCCCATGGCCTCACGTAGACGTAAGATCCGTAAGGTCCAGCCTTTTGAACAAATCCTAAGATTTGACTTGGAGTCAACATCTACATCCACACCCTCTACACCCCTTCCTTCTGCATCTCATTCTGACAAGGCCCAACATGCGACACCAAGGTATGTTCATTTTACGAGTAAATAAAATGGAGTGAGTGCAACAGAGCGAGCGAGTGCAACAGAGCGAGCGAGTGCAACAGAGCGAGCGAGTGCAACGGAGCGAACGAAATGGAGTGAGTGCAACGGAGCGAACGAAATGGAGTGAGTGAAATGGAATGAATGAAAAAAGTCTGTGAGCCTCCTAAAAGCACAGCAGGAGAGATAGCGGGCTGTTATAAAGTAAAACTAAGGCTTATGTACTTCCTCCTTCCCTTACTATAGTTCATCATCTACTCTCACGGCCCGCACTCCATCTGGTCTGACAGATGAGGAAGATAGTGAGGTTGATCTCCCCGACCCCAATGGCATCGAATCGTTCAGGTCAACCACTGACACCGAGTTGTCAAAGTCTGCTAATAAATTATCTACGTCAAACTCAAAGCTTCATGCCAAAGTAAGATTGTTTTGCTTATTATGACTCTGGGATTTTATTTATATTATTGCTGTATTGTGATGGACTTTATTATCATTTTCTTAGTATTTCTTAATATGGTTTTATAGGGACAAAAGAGAAAAAAACGACTATCTGTTAATGAAGATGATGGCGATACAGGTGGCAATAACAGTGACAAGTCTGATTATCCAAAGAGGAAGAAGTCAATTCAATGGTCCTTTACCGAGCGCGAGCATCTTATCAGTACTATGGCAGAAGGATATCCTCGTCTAGAATCTGCACGCAGTACTGCAGAAAAATCTCATATATGGCAAAATATGTTATCGAAACACAAGAAACACTATCCATTACGTAGTTTAGACTCTTTTCGTTCACAATGGCATGCTTTACATGCAGGATTTAAAGAGGCGATCAAGCATAAAACAGGCAAGTATTAGATGTGAAAGGGTATTATTGATAGAATATACACGCATATAATAGCTTTTAATTATAAATGATATTCTAAATTCTAGGAGATTCTCCAAGCAGTTTTGAACATATTGAATCCATGATGCCGATTCTTAAAAACGACCAGACTATTTTTCCAGCCACTATTGTTGATATGACGGCAGATGATGGCAGACAGCAAACTCAAGTTCATATAAATGATCCAACAGGCGAAAAGGCAGAGGGTATAATGGTTAATGAGACAGAGGTGTTGGGAAAGCAGAAAAAAAGAAAGGATATAGAATTAGTATTGGAGCAGATGGAAAAGACTGAAAGGCAGCGAATAGAAGAGAGAAGGGAGGATCGTATCATATATGAGCAAAATCGTAGAGAAGATCGAGAATTTCAAGAAAGAGTTATAAAATTGCAAGAAAGTGCATTAGTACTTTTAGGAGATTTAGTTAATGTATTTGCAAAACAAAATGAATTGTAATTATTTTCAGTTGATTTACCTGTTGCATTGCAATAACTGTTTCGAGGCCAGTAACCTTTTCGGTTAATATACTTAACATGTTCAGGTCCAGTTTGTGAAATTTTGAATATAAG
Organism: Endogone sp. FLAS-F59071; assembly: GCA_003990785.1. NCBI lineage: Eukaryota > Fungi > Mucoromycota > Endogonomycetes > Endogonales > Endogonaceae > Endogone > Endogone sp. FLAS-F59071. The sequence goes on along the minus strand of RBNK01001914.1, from coordinate 7,303 downwards.
ATCTAGCAACTGAATACAGTAATCGTATTCCAATACGATTTTCGACGAACCCCTCTGCAATCTCTTGAAACTGCTTGGAAAAGGGCCAACAAATGACGGGTGTGAAGATATCTTTGATGGCGTACAGAAATCGCTCGGTGAATTTGGAAATTGCTCCGCCACGAAGTGAAAAGTCAACTTTGGACAGCCAAATCGGGACCACGAGGTGACTCACCAAGGTGCCGTGAGAAGGCCCTCAAGCCTGTTAGCGTGATAAAGTGTAGAGTTTGTAAAGGAAGTCGATTAAATTGAGAAAGCTTGCGAGTGAGCTTGCTTCCGAGATTTTAGAAAAATTATGCATATGCGCACGGCTTGCATTGTTACACAAACACCAAGAACAAGTTATACAGGCAAGCTGCATAAAGTCCTGATAAGAAGACGCGACGCAAAGCTAGGTCATATATTACCAACAATCGACGGATGATAGTGAAATGCGAAGCGATAAGCATCAAAGTGATGAGGATTGGGACAGCAACTCAAAGATATTATCATCTAATAAAGAGACGACGGCGATAACGATGACGATGCAACTACGGAGTAAACGGATTGAACAGTGAATTGCGCTGGAAATATATGCATTGTACATAGCTAAATAGCTTCCGCGCATATTACCACAGATTGCACTCAAGAGTAAAAAAATTAAAACCAGATAGGAAAATAAAAATTGTAAATAGGGCGTTTCAAACCAAATACGCGCGGATTTCGATAATCCAAATAACATATTTCGTGCCAAATACGCAAGCACGTGACCTCGCTTGGTACAGTCGACATCCATTGCTTGTCATTCACTGATCGTTTGTCAATATGCCATACGCTTCAAACGGTGGCGGGAGGGTTGGCAGCAGAGGTTTGCAACAAGGCCATAACGATGATTTTGAAAGAAGGAAGAGAGGACGAGTGGTTCTGAGGGAAATAGTAAATCCGACGCCACCAGGTAAAAAAATACGAAGGGTGTTCAGCTTTGAAAAGGGGGATTTGGGTGCCAAAATCCGAACTGGCATGGGATGAGGAAAACATTATAAACAGATTTCATTCATAGATTGTATAAGAAATACAAATTACATTTATATTGCCTAGATTCTTTAGATTATAATAGAATATCTTAGGATATAAAAAAAAAAAATTCTAACATAATGCTTCTAAACTTCAAATCCTCTAATCAAAAGGTTCAATTTTTTTTAAATCTACATAGCTAATTAACAATTTTCTATATCATGTAACTATTATACAATTGATTTGAACTATTCTAACATACTATTAAGATCTAGATTAATAGTTCTACTCTGCTATTAATACTAATTTTACTATTTAAGAAACTATTAAGAGGAAACTATATATTAGCTTATTTATATATTTTAATATTGTAATGGCTGACCCTGAATTTGCCTGATTTTTATGAATTTACCACTATGCCTAATTTGAAGTTACTGTGACCTTCCATACCCTTTCATTTTTAGTTGTTTCTGCAGCTTTATAACAGTTATTTTTACTTAACAAAATTTATTTCTACAATACAACATTTTATCTATAAAACATTGCTACTAGTGTCATTATGCAATTCACAATGATCAAATTAGTATTATTGTAGCAAAGTCTTTTAGTCTCTCAATTTTGTATAAATACTCTCTTTATTTCTATCTAAATAAATCAGTTTATTTAGAGTAGTAAAGTATCTTAATATCAGTCATAGTAAAGCTTGAATAAGTATAGTAAGTAGCTGTCAGTAAGGATACATAACCAAAGATATTGCATTCATCACTTAGAATATTCTCACTTGAACCAATATATGTGAAACAACTGATTATTAGTATATTTATCATAATATATAGTTTTTAGTACTCTGAGTTTAATCTATTTAAATCTAATTTAAATCTAGATAAATAAATATAAAAAAAATCTAAAATAAATCTAAATAAAAATCTAAAAACAGATTTATACTTATATTTTATATATTATCAGGTTATAATCAGATCTGAATACTATTGATAATATTTAAAAAAAAATTAGTTTAAATTAATTTAAATTAAGTTTAAATTAAGTTTAAATTAATTATTAATTTGAATTAATTTATTTAATAAATATTAATAGTATTTAAACTTAATTATTTAATAATTATTATAAATATAAGCTCGTTTTTAGATTTTTTTTATTTAAATTTATTTATTTAAATTTAAATTAGATTCAAATAAGTTTAACTCAAAGTATTACTAGTTTTAGATATAGATAATAGTTTAAAATATATTCTTAATACTAATGCTATTTAATAAAATGAAATAGATTAATCTTTTATATAAATCTAAATAGTCTATTAATCAATTAATTATAATTACTTAAATTAAATACTTTATTAATACAAAACTTCTTTAATATTTTAATATTTTTATCTTTAATTATTTATAAATATTAATTATATTAATAGAATTAAAGTAATAAAACTAAATAATAATATTTATTTTATTAAAAATTATCAAAATCCATTATAATAATAATATTTATTCTTACAAATTTCCAAAATCAACTATTGTAAATATTTATAGAGAGATATTTATGCTATTTGGTAAAGCTAAAAAAGCCACAGTCGTTCCGATGAAATTCGCCGATGCACCCGATTTTCGTTTATTGCCAATGTATTGTGGTTGTAATGTTAGTATGTTCTATTAAGGATATAATATACCCATCAAAGCTCGGGAATTTGTCGGAACCGAAGGCGCGTTAATTATTGTAGGTGACGTAAGTGGCGCGGTTCCGTGCATGATATTCCACGTGATGGCATCACGAATTGTTTGCTTAAAAGTACTTTGTACATGTATACAAATAAATAAACAGATAAACAGATGACTGGGGTTTTACACGTTACGTGGTTACGCGGCTTGCGCAGCATGTATGCGTGGCATGCGGCTTGTGGCTTGTGTGGCTGGAAAATTCCTACATATTAGTTCAATTCTTTTTTTTTTTTTTTTTTTCTTAAGTAAATATAATATTTAAAATTTACACTAAGTGATAAGCCTATTAATAAGATTTTTAACTAAGTTACAAGTGTGCAAGCCGTTGTAATCTAATTGTTTCTTTTCTTGGAAATTTGGAAATTAACCGACATGTGCCGATATCAGCATCTTATTCTCCATCAGGATCTTATTCTCCATCAGGAGACAATCGTAGATATTGAGATATTGACCGTGAGATTCGCCAGACGACCAATAGAATATCATACCATTGCCGCATGTATGCGAGCTTCCGTCCATGGTGAAATTTCATTGCGGGTCTTAAAGGGCCTTAGATGCATGGTATGATTCTTAATCTGAAACATGCTCAGGCACGAAATAAATTCATACATCGGCCAGTAATACTAAATTACGACTGATGTCATGAGGAAGGTTAGCAGTATAGTCATCACGTTTTCACCATCTATGGCAAGAACGAGAAGAGTTGGAAATTCGAAACTCCGCCAACATTATTTAAACTCTACATTCTGAGTCAGAGGCACTAATCACATATTTCGAAAAGTGCCCAGCGCCATGAAATCCTACAATTACCGTAACTTCCAGTATGTTTGGGACACCACCTGCACTGGCCGGACCCCGGAGGCTTGCTCGCGCTGCCGCCATAGGCGAGCCAAGTGTGACGGAGAGCATCCCTGTAAGCGTTGCCAGCAGAAGGCGCTTGAATGCATGTATATGCAACCACAAGTTGCCATATCGAGGGTTCCCGTCATACTGGATAAAGATGAGAAAGAAGAGGGGGAGGAAGAGGAAGACAAGCTAATGGAGGAACTGTCACATCAGGTGACGGTATTAGAGAGGGCTCTGGAGGGGTTCAAAGTTGAGATTCAGGGTTGTAAGGGGGCGCAGACGATGAGAGAGATTGTGGCGTATATTTATAAAGACGCACCACATGAAGAAAGGTATGTACGGAACAGATGGAATGGCCAGGCGACTACAACCGAGGTTGTCCAAAGCAAAGCTAAGCTCAAAAGCAAACCGTGGATTGTCACAATGACAAAGAAAGGGATCCGGCTGAATGTCAGCAACACACAACAGTTGAATGCTTTTTTAGCATTCTTCGCTAGCCCCTCAAGAATTCACTGTGAGCCGCCAGCTGTATTTCGTCCTGTGGGGACTCAAACAATGGTACTCATCTCAATCGTCCGCTGGCCCCGGTGGTATGCAGCACACGCCTTCAAGTTCCAAGAATCTTTACGATCAGATCAACATGCCGATACCTCGGCATTGTTCATTGAAGAAGAGATGGAGGAGATCTTTCTCGACGCCATCTTGATGCAAGGAGCCAACTGCTCTCCCTCGAATCACACGAAATTCAGCCAGTGGTCTCCCGTGTACAATCACAGCCAGCAATTACAATCCCCACAGCATAGAGCCCTAGGGTATGCCGTTGGCGCTATGACTGCGCAGCATATTCTCGTGTGTCATTTCGACTTTTCCGAAATGAATGCGCTCGATCGTATCAATACGACCATTCTCGGTCGCGAGCTGGCCGTGAGGTATTTCACAAAGGCCAAGGAACTCTTGATCAATCAGATATTGGAATCTGACGAATCCTCAAACTTGTGTGTCGAGACGGTGGGTGCTCTTACCGCCATATTTACCTATTTAACTAGTGAGCGAAAATTTACCCTCGCCTCAACTTACATTGCCATGGCCCTCCGAGTGGCGACGCAGCTCAACTACCACAAAGTTCTGTGCGATTCCAAAAAAACTATCATCGAAGTGGACGAACTCGAAAAAGCCATCATGTGGAACTTTCTCGTCTGCACGGACCAAAACTTTGCGGCTTTCTCACAACTTGCGCGACATTCTACTTTCGAATATCTGCATCTCAATCTCGCCAACGTGACGATCCGCATTCCGCCTGACATGCCTCAAGACAGGTTACACCGCTTCCACGACCAGCTCTTTAGAGCCAGATGTTCCGCCATCTGCCGCGATTACCTTGACTACATGTGGAGTGATGATGCGCCCGCTCCAACTGGAGACGATCTGGACCGTTACGTCAATGCCTTCGCCCGCTGGTATAACGATCTCCCACTCAGCCTTCGTGTCCCTTCCCAAGCGCCGCAAGTGTCCCGTGCCGCATTCCTCCTCGCCGTCGATCTCCAGCTCAGCTATCATGTATCTGTCCTCTCTCTCTACCAGCCCTTCCTCCCTTCTGTCCATCAAGACACGTCCTTTTTCCAGTCCAAACTTCAGCAGCAGGCCGAACGTGCATTTTCTAAGCATGCCACGATGGCCACGCGGATGATGCTCACGGCTGCTTGCGCAGGTGGGTGTGTCTTCCCGCTTAACTTGTGCACGCTCGTGTGTCACGCGCATATGCGACTTGTAAAATCGGAGGAACAAGAAATTGCAAGGAAAAACCGCGCGTACGTGGCGAGGATAGCGCGGATGGTCATGAATACAACTGAATATAGAATGAATCAGCAGTTCTTTCGGGAGAGTTTTCAGTCGGTACGCAAGTTCATGCTACAGGAGGAGATTTGCGCAGATGCAGATTTGGGGTTAGGCTTGGAGGACGATTCGTTTGAGCCCATTAAGATGGAGGGGACAGGGTGGTAAACTTTGGGTAGGAGGGAACTGAACATTAAGTCGCTTTCTCCACCCATATGTCCTTCTCAATATTACATTATATATATATATATATATATATATATATATATATATATTTTCCTGAAAATATGTAAATAAAAATTTCTGATACATAAGACTTTGATACATTAAACATATTTTTATAACCCTTAATTTGGAGATATTCGATAAATTATAGATTACTACTTTAAAAGACTATCAACTTATGAAATAGAAGATAACAGCTAAAATAATATTTGTAATATTATACAGTTTAAATTATTTAAAACAATTAAATAAACTTATTATATAAAAATATAATATTGTAATACTGCTAATATTATTATATTATCAAGATGAAACCGATTCTTCTGTTGTAGAAAATTCAATATCTTTTTATTTTTATTTTTTATAACTAGCATTACAACATATTTAGGCATTGGGAGGCTTGACAGGATTTTTTTTTTTTTTTTTTTTTTAAAAAAAACGCGCCGCATTGCTCATTGATAGTTTGCTTTGAGAAATTGTACGTCATTCACGAGGTTTATTTATCTCGACACTTGCGTAGCGGAGGCAAAGTCAATGCTTGGCACTAAGGAAACTGAACTGCTTCGCTATTACGCATCACATACTTGTCATACCCAGAGCGTACCTAGGTGCGCGATGTACGTAATGTATACCGTTTCGGTTTGGTGATGCGGTTATCAATTATCTACTTCTAATAAATAATTCACGAGGTCATACCTAATCAAAAGCTTACGACTTGCACAGTAAAACCAAAATGACTTATGCTTACGTGGCTCGCGTTACACAGCTCTAACGATAAATACTATCGCACATGAAAAGGCAATATAAATATACCATTGATATTTTCCTTTTGCACTTTTATCTTATCTTTTATAGCCTTCAGGCCTTGGTAAATTAATGAGTTGCATCGACCAAAGCAAAATTTAGAGATACTAACAGACTGGGCCGAATCTGAACTCGGTGAGACCATCCTAAATATAAGATTTAATCGAAACAAGCGTATAATCGACTGAACTTGAAATGCGAATTTCGGGTTGATAACGTATCAGTAAGAATAATGATTTAAATGAGAATATTATCTCCTTTATAAGTCTGTTTGGGTCTACAATAGCATATCTCTAATCACACACCTAGAAATCCGTGGCGTGGTGAAAACCAAACCCACAGGCCTCGCTTGAAGACCTTCTTGAGGCGTGAACTGTCCACACATTCAATCGTCCTTCGATCCGCACGCGATGACGGTGGTGATAACAGAACGTTTAATATTACGAGTGACAATATTAGCGTAGGCCACATCACGGCGTACATCGCGTACCTAGGTACGATATCGCGTACCTGAGGTACGCAATGTACGGCGATGTACGCCGTTTTGGTTTGATGATTCCCATATAACTATATGTTTATATAAAGTTATTTTTTTTTTTTTTTAGAAAATTAAAAAATAAGAAATTAATACAAACGTAAAATGAGTTCATTCTGCTGTTTATATTCCAAACTGGTCCTCTGAGCTTTTAAATATGTCTGTATCATGTACTTTAAATGCGGGTTTTCCTTGGTATGGATCTCAGAAGCCTTCTTGAACTTGAAATGGATTGGTGGATTTTTTTTTTTCAATGACCGTACTAGATGGCAAGATAATACATGTGAGTAGGGGGGGG
>RBNK01001913.1:0-12891 GCA_003990785.1 Endogone sp. FLAS-F59071 | reverse complement strand
TGCACAGGTCAACAAAATTGCTGGATTTCTCAGAAAATCGGCAGCAATCTGGTAGCAAAATCTGCCTAGAAAACCTTTGACCTAGTAAGATACAACTTTAGTAGCAGCTCAAGTAGCTGGTGTGGCCCAACTAGAATATCCAAATATCTCTGTCCAACAAGGCCTTAGATCCTTACTGATTGATAAATTCTACAGTAGTGTACATATTGCCAAAGCAAAGAAATGACTGGCTAATGCAAGATTTAATACCAAAGGAACCAAAACCTTTGAAGCTTTCACTACAGAAATTGATGCCGATCTTATCATTATTGAAATGCCTTATGATGATGACAATCATATCACTTGTAGTATACAAGCTGACACCTTATTCAAGACTCTTCCACAGTGACTGAAAACTTGCATTAAGGAGAGAGGAAGCCCATGTACTTACGAGCAATAGTGTTTTAGCATAGTTATCAAATCAGCATGTACAATTCTATCAGCACAACAAACTCAAATAAAAAACAAAAATCATAACTCTAGCTTAAGCAGCAAACCAATAACTGATACTTACTGATAAGAAGGATTTAACTCTCAAAAAGGATTCAGAGGAGGATAAGGAAACTATAACAACAACTTAACATGGCAAAACAATTTCAAGAAGGATGAAAACAAGGATGACTGGAAGAAAACAAAGACTTGCTTTAACTGTAGAAGACAAGGATATATCACACCCAAATGCAAAAGTACTCACACCATTTCTGGAGAAAAAATTATAAAGAAAGAAGAAATCAAAGGTGCAAGCAAAAGTATAATAGCTGAAGAAGAAACGGACCCAAGAGATATTAGCTGACTATATGTAATTAAAGAAAAATATAACTGAGAATACCACAAGTTGAATAAACAAGAACAAATCACCCTCATCAATTGGAATATAGTACAAACAAGATACCTATTCTATGATCAATATCTATTATGTAAAACACATATGCAACTGTTTAACAACTTACCTCATACCAGATGAAATCAAAGTAGAAGACTTCCTCATCATCAAAAAGAAAGATCGAAGGATAAAACCACAGCCAAGATGCTGACAGATACTACCAATAAATAATAGACCCTACTATGGTAAGAATCCACACCCTTACACTAATAACACTGGAGAAATTTATAACATTTTCTGGAAAAGCTATCAATACATTGGCAAAGGAAAGTTCTGGGGAGACAAGAAAAGATATAAGCAAGGAGTATATTGAGATGAAATTTATCTGCAAGATCTTTGAACTGTTCATGACTCATCTACTATCAATGGCAAAGGATGTGACCTAGCCTACAATAGCACTTGGCAAGAACTGGCTGATATTGAAGAAGGAAGACAGTAAAATAAAGAAAAAGAATTGAAAGAATCATTAGAAGATGAATGACTATATATGATACAAGAAACCAACAATGAAACTAACTTCCTAATCGAAAAAAAGCACCCAGATGCTATAGTACCTACTAAGGGAACAGCAAACTCTGCAGGATATGACATCTATGCAAATAAAGATGCACTAATCCTACCAGGATCAATTTTCCTAATCAAGATAGGAATTGCCTTAAAGCTGCCAAATGGAACTTATATATAAATCTTGGATAAAAGCAGCAAAATCAAAGAAGGAATCTCGATCAAAGCAGGAGTTATTGACACAAACTATACTGGTGAAATTATACTCACAGTTCACAACTTATCAGCCTGTCACAAATACTGAGTCACTAAAGAAGCTAAGCTAGTATAATTTATATTCATCAAGCTTAACAACTCAGTAACAGCCAAAGTCGTAGAATAACTTCTGAAAACCAAACATGCTATAGGAGGATTTGGATCAATAGATAAAAAGAAATCTACACTTACTAAAGATGAACAATGGTACTTAAAGATAGTATAAGGAATAGTACTATATAGATGCTGTCTTCATGAAAACAGAACCTATTGTACAGATGATATTTGGAAATGCTGGAGCTGTATTGGAGAAAGCAAGAAACCACAAATCCAACAGTTAGCAAAGGAGGAAGAAGAAGTGAAACAAGCACACAAAGCTATAAAATTACCAACAAAGGAGAAGAAAATAGATTGGTCAATTGATGATACAATAGATATATAGTTGATTGAAGAAACAAATAAAGAAAAGCTAGAAGAAAAAGTAGAATATAGAACCTTATTATCACTCGGAAAGAAGACAGAACTTCTTTTCTACAAAGGAATAATGAAGAATAAAACAGTTAATATACTGATTAACAGTAGAGCAACATGCAATTTTATCAGCAAACAGCTAGCTAATCAACTCAAAGTAATCAAGTCACTCTGCAAAGTAGCAATGATTATAGAAGTCACTGATGGAGGAACTCAATAAGTTACCCATACTGCCAATAACCTTCTAATCTCAATTGAATCATACTAGGATACACTGAACTTCGAAATCATAGGCATGCCCAGACCAAGTATAGTATTTATAAAAAGTTAGCTAGATCAGAAGAACCCTAACATTGATTGGCCAAGTGGAACCATGGAGTTTACTCATCAAAACAAAGATATTAAATTGGTCTCCAAATTAAGAAATAGCAAGATCTGACTCTACTCTGCCAAAAAATTCTACTAACACCTCGAAAAGGATGACATAGTTTACTGCTGCATTATTACAGAAAAAGATATCACTAAAATAACCACTGAAACCAATATAGATATTAATAGCCTAGACATATCTCTATAACCACTTATCACTAAGTTCGCAGACCGATTCCCTATAAACTTACTAGAAGGACTACCACCAAAACAAAGTATCAATTACCGAATTGACTTAATACCTAGTGTAGAACCACCATTTAAGAAAATATATCAATTATCCAAACTGGAGTTACAAAAACTCAAGAAAACTTTAGAAGAATTAATTGAACGAGGATCTATTCAACTAAGTATATCACCTTTCGGAGCACCTATTATATTTGTTAAAAAGAAGGATGGAATCAGAATGTACATTGACTATCGACAACTCAATGATATAACCATCAAGAACTGATATGCATTACCCAATATTATGGAATTATTTGACCAACTCAAAGAAGCAACTATATTCTTAGTAATTGACTTATGATCAGGATATCATCAGATCTGCATTGCTGAAGAAGACATTCTGAAAACAGTATTTAGAACTTGATACAGACATTACGAATGGAAAGTCATGCCTTTTGGACTAATAAATGCATCTGCAATATTTCAAGGATTGATGAATGATATATTCAGACTACTACTCGATGAATTTATAGTTGTTTACATCAATGACATACTGATCTATAGTAGGACAAAGGAAGAACACTTACAACATCTCTGCCAAGTACTAGAAATACTGAGGAAACACCAGCTGTACACTAAACTTAGCAAATATAATTTTTTACAAAAAGAAGTTGCATACCTTAGATATTAAATCAATGAACAAGGAATTTTAGTTAACCCTACAAAAATTGAGGCAATTAAGAAATAGGAGAAACTAACAACAATTAAGGAAATACAATTCTTCCTAGGACTAGCAGAATACTACTGATGGTTTATCAAGAACTATGCAAGAATTGTAGTATGCCTATATGATCTGACAGTTACAGGCATAAATGTTAACTAAGAATGGAATAAAAACCATAACATAGCCTTCAAAACTTTGAAAGAAAAGTTAACAACCACATCTGTCCTTAGAAGCCTAGACTAGAACCTACAATTTGTAGTAACTACCGATGCCTCAGATTATACAATTGGAGCCATACTTTTACAAGAAGACTAACCTATCACTTACCATTCAAGAAAAATATCATCTGCAGAAAGAAATTACCCTATTCACGAAAAGGAATTACTTGCAATAATTGACACAATACAAGCCTAGAGATACTACCTGATAGGCAACAAATTCTTGATCTATACAGATTATGAATCACTTAAATATCTGAACAAACAGCTAACTCTCTCTACTCAACAAGTACGATAGATGAATCACCTCAATAACTACCACTTCGAAATAATTTACAAACCCGAAAAACTTAAATTGTAGTAGATATATTATTCTAACAACAACAGGAGGATGAACAAATCAAAGCCATCATTAAAATCACAAACAACTGGATATAAGAAATTCAAGAAGAAGTTCAAGTAGATAAAGAAGTATAGAAAATCATAAAAGAACTCAATACCAAACTAGACATAATAAACAAATTTAAGATTCGAAATAACAACCTTTATTATGAAGATTGACTCTTCATACCCTCAAATCTTTATATTAAGATTCTATAAGAACATCACGAGATACCCTTAGCAGGATACTTCAGATTTGATAAAACTTACAAAGCACTCACCAGAAACTTTTACTGGCTAAAAATGTTTTCAAGTACTAAGAGTTTCATAGCCTCTTGTAACACTTGTCAATGTAACAAAACACTCAGACAATCAACTGCTAGACTATTACAACTGCTACCTATATCTGCCGAAAAATGAGAACAAATTAGTATAGATTTCATTATCCAACTGCTGAAAACAATATCTGGAAAAGATGCAATAACTGTCTTCATTAATTGACTTAGTAAACAGATATACTTTGTTGTAAGCAAAACAACCAATACTGCACCTGATATAGCAAAAATATTTTTTAATAATATTTTTTACCTACATGGACTACCACAAATTATTATCTGTGACTAAGACCCAAAGTTTACAAGCAACTTTTGGCAATTGCTATTTAAAATACTTGGAACAAAAATAGCACTCTCAACTGCATTTCACCTACAGACTGACAGACAAACAGAACGTATGAACCAAACATTGAAACAAATACTTAGAACTTACATTAACTATCAACAGAATAATTGGGATGAACACTTAACTGCTACTGAATTTACATATAATAATGCTTAGCAAAAGTCAATAAAACTATTGCCATTCTTCCTAAACTATGGCTATCACCTGCTGACACTAGCAACCTTGTTACTAGAAAAAGTTAAATCAACAGTACAAGCTGTTAATGACTTCATGACATGAATGACCAACCTGCTGACTAAGGTAAAAGATGTAATTTGTGAAGCACAATTATAACAAACAAAATATACAAACAAAAAAAGGTATGAAGAATCATTTGAGATAGATGAAATAGTCTTACTGTCCTCAAGACATATCACATTGCGACAATTATCTAATCAACCTTCAAAGAAACTTCAGAATAAGTTTCTTGGACTATTTAAGATTATTGTAAAAATATCAGCTGTTGCTTACAAATTGGAGTTACTATCAACAATGAAGATCCATCTCATATTTTATATATTATTACTGAAATGTTATATATCAAATAATGATGATCTATTTCCAGACAGACAAGTCATATTACCTACACTAATTTTGGTCAATAACATAGAAGAATTCAAAGTAGAAGAAATTTTAGATCAATAGATCACTAAACAAAGCAACAGATCGACACCACAATACCTAATCAAGTAGAAAGGATACCCCTTACACAATGCGATATAGGAACCACTTAGCAATCTGACAAATGCAGATGAAGCACTAGAAAATTATCACAAGTCCTTACAGAAATAGTATAGACACTATTTTCTCAAAAGGAGAAGAGTTGTAAGAGTGATATATAAAAAGCATCAACAAACACTTACAGAAACATAACAAATAACTATGCTTGCCATCAGCTGCTAAAACCAGAGGACTCAAGAGCCTTATCTGACTCAACCGCAGTAAAGAAATACTGCTAGACATTTAACTCCACTTCAACCAAACTATAAACAGATCAAGAATATAGTGAAGAATACAGTCATAAACTGATATAATGAACCAGTACTACTACATGCTAAAGTGACCTAAGAGAACACTATCGATATGGTAGAACTTGCAAAGAGAAATATCAATATCTACCAATTTTACAATACTGCTGGACAATTCAGATATTACTATTAAATGGGATATGCCTTACAGTTAAGACAAGAGAACTGTTAAGAAATAATAGAATAAGAATCTGCCAGAATTCTAGGATTAAACCATTGGGAAAGATGTATAGCTAAAAGAACTTTCAAGGTATTCCAATATTGGCCTTCTATATTGAAACACCTTGGTAGCCTAAGCTTGCATTAATGGAAACACTTACAAAATAAAAAAGAAGAAACTTTATTACTCCTTCTCTTGGAAAATTATCTAATGAATAACAACTATCTGGAAGAAGAAACCAACACTTTCTTATTAGGATCAGATACAGAAGAAGACGTAGGCACTGCTGACATCATAGGTACTGCTGATATCATAGGCACTGCCAACATTATAGGTACTGCCAATATCATAGGCACCACCAACATCATAGGCACCACTGACATCTATAATATAGATTTCATTAATACATTATTTGACTTCTAAATTAGTAACTAATATTTTGAGTAGTAACCTGGGCAGCTATCCATATAGTACCTTGAGAATTTTGTATAAATACCCCTCAATTCTTTATTCAATAAACTTTAGTTCAATAGCAGTATATACTCAAGATCCTTTTGAAAGCTAAAGATCTCACCCCTTTCTATACATAACAAGAGTGCTAATAAGACTATAAGTCTAAAAATCATAATTAATATTCTAACAAAGAAACAAAGTACTTTTGATACCTTAGAAACCTTGCAATGTACTTAGAGATTCCTAAGTCCAATGTGGATTAGTATTATCAGATGCTTTTTCACAGGTGGTTTAGAAGAAACCTCCTTATAGTATTCTACAAGCTGATGATTGTTTTTGTTCATCATCCTAATAAAGGTTAGGTTACTGAGGTAATTCAAATATTTATTGTAGAGTTTAGTGTCCATTGGGTAGATATATTCTTTTTGGTTTGGGGTGTCAGTCTTGGATAAATTAAGGTAGACATCATATTCTAATGATTCTATCCTTTTCTGTATTGTATTGTAAAATCATATTCCTACAGTATAGCTAGCCATCACACATATATCCTTATCAGATTTGGTTTATTTTAAAGCTATTTAAGAGCTAAGTGATCTATTATCAGAGTAAACTACTTTCTGATCAAGAAGTAGCAAAAGTATTATACTGCTCAAACAACTACTATACATTCTAACTAGGTAGCTCTATAGAAAGGTTCTGCTTCATAGGTGGCTCATCTTACATAAGCAATCACATATCTTTGACAATTTTGTTTTCTTTAGATCTGAGCAGATTTCTCCTCTATCAATTATAAATCTAAAGTATTCAATTTTCTTTTATTCAAAGTGGTATTTTGTTAGCTTGATCCTTAATTCATGTTTTCTAAGTCATTCAAATACTTCCTTCAAGGTCACCATGTGTTCTGCAAAGGTCTCAGTATAGATGTTAATGTTATTGATATACACAATCACTCCATGTCCAATCAGGTCATAGAAGATCTTATTCATTGTGACTTGGAAGGTAGTAGATGCATTGCAGAGTCCAAAGGATATCCTTGTGAATTTGTACTATCCAAATAGTGTAACAAATGTTGATTTTTTCTGTACTTCAGGTGTTATTCTAATTTAGTTGTATCCTGCCCATAGATTGAGGGTTGAGTAGATTTGCACCTTCTTCAATATATTCTATAAGTCTTCTGAGTGTAGAATCAGGTATGTATACTTCTTGGTGACTGTATTTAACTTGCAGTAGTTAATAGCCATTTTCTGTTTATCTTTCTTTGATACTATACTGATAGATAATGCCCAGAGGCTCTTCGATCATATAATCACTTCTAACTTCAATAGTTCTTGAATATGCTTATATACAAAGTCATGATAGTTGGCTGGCAGTCTGTAAGGTACTTGCTTGATTGGTTTGGCATCTCCTATATCAATGTGGTGAGTAAAGAAGGCTTAGTCTAAGAGGTTCTTGAAGCTGATTACTGTAAGAGTGATTATTCAAGTGATTACATTTAGATAAAAGAAAAAGAATATATAAAAAGAGGAATCTCAATACTGCTATAAAAATAACTAACAAGAACAAGAATGTCTGCTATTAAGACTACAACCGGACTCAGAGTTATCCCCTACAATGAAGACAACTGCCATAATACTGCTCATTATCAGGAACCCCTACCTCTAAATATAGATGAAGTTAAAACATTAATCGATGAAGTAATTAGTTAATGATACTATGAAACTGACTGAGTATATATTGAAGTTATGTTGGAAGATAACAATGACATAGTACAATACTTACAAGACAATATAAACCTATTTAGAACATTCAATATCTCTAAATAATATCAGACTTACTACCAAATGGATTATACCTTATTCACCCCCATTGATAATATATTAGTATCTGACCTCATTGAAGCTAAGAACCAAATAAGATTAATAGATACTGAATTCAAAAGAGGAAGAAGAATATTCCACTTTTTCAAATAATAGCTATAAGCAATCAACTGGATTGGAATACTCTCACTTAGAAAATAGGATAGAATTCATAATGAATAACTAGACAGAATACTAGAAGTCATAAAGGAGAAATACCTTTAAGATAGTACCTATATCATCTCAGACTTCTTGAACAGAGAAGACTCAGAATTATCTAGTCAAACTGAGATAGATAAAGAATTTTCCCTTGAAGAAATACTCAAAATAGAATTATCTGATATGGTAGTTTCTAAATTAGAAATACTGAATAAGGTATTGCTAATAGAGCATTGTCAATTGAGGAATTACTTAATAAAGAAATCCTATTTTAGAAAATTCCTTTTGTAGTATTATAGTATTCAAAAATACCTTTAGTAGTATTACCTATTGAAGCATTTTCTTTTTTCTATATTACTTATCTTAGCATTACTCTTTTCAGAAATACTTCATAAAGTATTTCCTTTCTATTTATTACTACTCTTAGTAATTTTCTTTTTGATTATTACCTTTCACAGTATTATCTTTTACTGTATTACTTATTTCAGTATTTCTTTTTTAAGTATTACCACTATTAAAAGTACTATCTTAGGCAGCTACCTTTATAGCAGTACTATCTGATTTCTTATATAAATACCCCCTCAGTTTTCATTTGAATAAACCTCAGTTTAATAGCAGTATACATTCAAGATCCTTTTAAGAGCTAAAGATCTTACTCCCTTCTATACACATCAAGAGCACTAAAGACTATAAGTCTGAAAATCATAATTAATAATCTTATAAGAAATAAAGTACTTTCAATATCTTAAAAACCTTGCGATATACTTAGAGATTTCTAAGTCTAATACAGATTAGTATCATCAGATACTTTCTCATAGGCAGTTTAAAAGAAACTCTTTTACAACTTAGTAGTAGCAGTAATAAAAAACCATTATAATAATAAGAAACATACTATTAAAATTTTACAAAGCCTAGAATTATCAATTCCTTTTAGATATGACTGACATACTAGGAGTACTACTAAAACACTATATATATCTAATTTCTAACAGTCAGAGAGGTAATATACACCACAGAACTCTTTAAGTAGACACAATATCAGCAACTGCTATAAAGCACCAATTCAACAACTATAGCTTATTTACAAGGTGAAACATACCTTAAACTCTACAATGAACTTTTAGAGGAATTCAAAAACCTTCTTAGAACTAATACCTACTTTGAAGTATTTTAAGACTTCCTTTATAAGAACATCAAAGGAGATCATGATATTGTTTTAATTATATGAGTAGAATACTATTTTACTAACCTTATATCTACTGTATAAAGATATAATAATTGATAAATTATTAAAGAGTAGATTACCAACTCACCATTTGATTACTCAATACACTGAGGTACCATTTACTACTGAATTACAAATAGATTATTCAAGAAATTAGTAATAAAAGATCTTATACAATTTGCTGAAACAATACCTATACCTATCATACTACTATCTATCAAGGAACCTATTAACCTTACAACATCTATATTCCAACATACATCTAGACTAAACCGATCACTATTTTAAGAAGCAACTAATATAAGTAAACTATACAAACCCAATACAACTGTTTATTATAATGCCAATACTACCTTTATTAAAGATGCCAATATAACTGTTTAAAGAATTACTCTTAAAGCTAATATACTTAAAGAATTCGAAGATCTTAACTCGAAAGATGAAATATTTGATTATAAAGTAAAAGAATACATTTAACATATAGACAGAGGAGAAGATGAACTTCTTACATCACTATCACTTGCACTAACTACATTTACTGATATAATAGCTGATGCTGCAATTGCTATATTAACTATATAAGTAGCAGCTTTAACTGCACTTGTAGGATAAGTAGTATAACTTAGCCAAATAATCAAAGCAGTCAACTTATAACTCTTTAATAAAGAAGTTAAAGAAGTTACTATATTTATATTAGTTATTAAAGCTAATTACAATGTCAACAGTTAGAATGACAATCAAGTACTAAATAATAAACTCACCAACAATATCAATTATACATCTGAATAAGTATATACTAAGTTATATATACAGATTAACAAAATTGCTGGATTTCTTAGAAAATTAGCAGTAATCTAGTAGCAAAATCTGCCTAGAAAACCTTTAACCTGGTAAGATACAACTTTGGTAGTAGCTCAAGTAGCTTGTATAGCTCAACCAGAATATCCAAATATCCCTACACAACAAGGCCTTAGATCCCTACTAATTAATAAATTCTGCAATAGTATATATATTGCCAAAGCAAAAAAATAACTAGCTATAGCAAGATTCAACACTGAAGAAACCAAAACCTTTAAAGCTTTTGCAGCAGAAATCAATGCCAATCTTATTATCATTAGAATGCCTTATGATAATGACAATCATATTATTTGTGGTGCACAAGCCAACACCTTATTCAAAACCTTAGAAACTTATATTAAGAAAAAAGGAAGCTCATATGCCTATAAGTAATAGTATTTCAGCATGGTCATCAAATCAATATGTACAATTCTATCAGTATAACAAACCTAAATAGAAAACAAAAACTACAACTCTAGCTTAAGTAACAAATCAACTACTGATACTTACTATTGAGAATAATTCAATCTCTAAAGAAGATTCAGAGGAGGATGAGAAAACTACAATAACAACCTAATATAGTAAAACAATTTTAAGAAAAAAGAAAACAAAGATCTGCTTTAACTGTAGAAGACATAAACATATTGCACCTGAATATAGAAGTACTCTCACTATTTCTAGAGAAAAGATTATAAAAAAAGAAGAAGTCAAAGATACAAGTAAAAGCATGACAGCTAAAGAAGAAACAGACCCTAGAGATATTAGTTGACTATACATAATTGAAGAAAAATACAGCCAAGGATACTGCAAGTTGACTGAATAAGAACAAATTACCCTTATCAATTAGAATATAATATAGACAAGATGCCCATTCTGTAATCAATATATCTATTGTGCAGAACACATGTATAACTATTCAACAACTCACCTCATACTGGATAAAACTAAAGTAGAAGACTTCCTTATTACTAAAAAGAAAGATTGAAGGGTAAAACCTTAGCTAAGACACCAACAGATACCACCAATAAATAATAAACCTTACTATGGCAAGAACCCATACCCTTATGCCAATAACACTAGAGAAATTTATGATATTTTCTGAAGAAGCTATCAATATATTGGCAAAGGAAAGTTCTAGGGAGATAAGAAAAGATATAATCAAGGAGCATACTGAGATGAAATCTACCTACAAGACCTTTAAACTATTCATAACTCATCTACTATTGATGGTAAAGAATGCAACCTAGCCTACAATAGCACTTGGCAAGAACTGGCTGATATCAAAGAAAGAAGATAAGAAGATAAAGAAGAAGAATTAGAAGAATTATCAGATAATAAATACCTATACATTATATAAGAAGCTAATAATGAAATTAACTTCTTAATAGAAAAGAAGTATCTGAATACTATAGTACCCACCAAAGGAATAGCAAACTCTGTAAGATATGACATTTATATAAACAAAGATACACTAATTCCATCTGGATCAATTTTCCTAATCAAGACAGGAATTACCTTAAAGCTACCAATAAGAACTTATATACAAATCTTAGATAAAAGCAGTAAAATCAAAGAAGGAATTTTAATCAAAGCAGGAGTTATTGATATAGACTACACTGATGAAATTATACTCACAGTTTACAACTTATCAGCTTGCTATAAATACTGAGTCACCAAAGGAGCTAAGCTAGCACAATTCATATTTATTAAGCTCGACAATTCTATAATAGCCAAAGTTGTAGAATAACTTCTGAAAACTGAACACACTGTAGAAAGATTTGGATTAACAGATAAAAAGAAACCTACACTCACTAAGGATAAATGATGGTACCTGAAAATAGTACAAGGAATAGTACCATATAGATGCTATCCTTATGGAAAGAGAATCTACTATACAGATAATGCTTGGAAATACTAGAGCTGCATTGAAGAAAGTAAGAAACTATAAATCCAACAATTAGCAAAGGAAGAAGAAGAGGTGAAATAAGTATACAAGACTATAAAATTACTAACCAAGGAAAAGAAAACAGATTAGTTAATTGATGATATAATAGATATATAGTCTATTAAGGAAACAAAAGAAGAAGAGATAGAAGAAAAAGTAGAATATAGAATCTTATCTTTACTTAAAAAGAAAACAGAACTTCTTTTCTACAAGTATTAGTTTTCTCTTCAAAGTAGTTATTGTTTATTGGATAATTTCCTAAGAAGTAAAGTAATAATATCTCTTCTTCTATATTTTATAAGTTTTTTCATTAGTATAAGCTTAGATTGCCAAGGTGTTTCAATATAGAAGGCCAATGTTGGAATATGTTGAAGGTCCTTTTGGCTATATATCTTTCCCAAGGGGTTAATCCTAGATATTTGGTAGATTCTCATTC
>RBNK01001912.1:0-12891 GCA_003990785.1 Endogone sp. FLAS-F59071 | reverse complement strand
TTTCCTGATAAGATTCATTTCCAGTTAATATGATTGGAGGGGTTTCAATCCGTAATTATTTCTGTCACATTGAGAGCTTTTCTTTTTTGAAAGTAAACATATCACAGTCGCGACTTCCAGAGGGACACGTGCCTCCCAAATATGAACAGGACGCGAAGCGGAGTTGGCTTCCAAAAATGGAATGATAGCCACTCATGCCAAGTACTTGGCATAATTCGAAATCCCTCTATACACTCCTCACCACCGAGCGTCGCAAAAACTGCCGATAGCCTACAGGCCGCAAGCTTAATGTTTCTCACATATGCCTTCTGAAGGCTCAAGTACAGGTTCGCCTGACATCTAAAATGGTCAGGCGGGTCCTGGAGACGCGTAGGTGGGCAAGGGGTTTCAACAAAGTGGCATGGGAATGGAAACTTCTTACAAATATAGATTATGGATATGGGCGGGGAGAAGGTTGGGATCTGTATACTCTCACATCTATTGTAGTTCACTGATATTTTTTCTTCGGTTCCTTCCGTTATATCTTCCGCAATCTCTATGACCGTAAAGTGAACGACCGTAGAATGAACGACGGACCCGCGACAACCTGACCGCAGCAAGCTTGGGCACTATCACCATCTTTGAAATGTGGATGCTCTGTTACAGCGGATGCTCAACTCAGCCCGTTGATCAAGCGTGTCTCTACTACGGCAGCCGAATTCGCCAAGGTCGCCAAGCGCGCCAAGAAGTGGCTGCTGATTCACGTATGTTGGGCCTCGGGATCTATCGGAAACTCAGAAGCTCGGAAAAGGCAAGGCGCCATGCGTGTGGTGATGAAAAGCGCATGTAGAGATAGATGTTTTGCCTATTTAGAGGTTTCACGAGGCTTTTGTTTTTGTTTAGGCAGAAGGTTTTCTTCCATGGAATGATTTTCTAATGCTGTAAGCACTGCGGCGGATCTGATGCTGTTTGAATGCAATATTGGTAAGCGTGTTAATATGCGTTGCACGATTCTTGATTATGGTTTGTTTTATATCGGATCAGGCATAAGTTAAATACCACATTAATATCACCACATTAATGTCACCACCAGTTAGGTACTTATATTATCGTATGAAAGTTATCGGTCGGATGAGATCGAGCGCGCTATTTTGCGCTAAAAGTAAATGGTCACTATGTGAAATCAATTTCCTCGTCTGCAAAGATTATTTTTATTTTATTTTATTTTATTTTGATGCGAGACCGACGGTCTACCATCATCCCGTCAAACCTCATAGCGTCAGAATCTTCTTTTAGCTCTTGATGGACTTGTATAATGGACTCTTGTTTGGGAACGTCAACACTTGTGGTATCTCAGTATCTGATTCGATAATCTTGTTGTATAAAACGGAAAGGATGGGAGCAACGATTTTCCGAATGGTCCTAAAATGGCTGCACATCCACCGTAAGCCGAGACTGTCTCTGTGCAAAGCTAATGTCGGCGCTGGGGATGTTCGCACGCAGCTGGTACCGCAATGCTGAGATCTAAACTTAGTCACTTCTGACACTGATGATTTTTATAATTTTTGTTCCTCGGAGAGAGAGAAAACTCCTGCCCTCGGTACATTGACTGCGCCGTTAAGTAAGGAAAGTGAAATACGTAATTCATAGAATTGTGTAATACACATGACCGAACGAAAGTATCGGATAAGCACAAAAGAAAAGAGAAATTCGGCGTTAACCTCCAGTGGCGTCAAATAGAACACCCGGTAAGAGCAATGAGAACGCGTGGCCAAATGGTGTTTTAACCATTGTTTTCCGTCAATTGGCCAAAAAAGTGAAACTGAGGAAAAGAGCTCTATCAACTTTTGGTATGCCTTCCCAGAACATTGGATTGGAAGTATATTTGGATAATAAACAGTGCTGCAAAGTATGGTGATTGCAACATGTGCCATCTGCCATGCTGCCATGCTGCCATGTGCCATTCATGCACGGATTAGTGAATGACGTCAGTCATTCTGGGAGCCCCAACCAAGCCCTTAAATAGCCTGACTATATACTGCCTACAAAACAGAAAACAAAAATGGCCTTTCCCGCGAACAGCAGTAATAACATCCTCTTTATCGACTTCAAGCGCACAGAACGCATTACCCTTACTCCCTTTCTGCGGGAGTACATTTCAAACGCCTATGCTGAACATCCGGATCTCTACACCGACGACTTCCGGGTCCTCGACGAGCTGCGCATGGATTGCGTTCACCTCGAAGTCCACCAGAATGCTCTAAATAGGCTGTTAAAGTATGCATTGAATTCGT
Organism: Endogone sp. FLAS-F59071; assembly: GCA_003990785.1. NCBI lineage: Eukaryota > Fungi > Mucoromycota > Endogonomycetes > Endogonales > Endogonaceae > Endogone > Endogone sp. FLAS-F59071. The sequence goes on along the minus strand of RBNK01001912.1, from coordinate 10,618 downwards.
GGGGGAGAGAGAGGGGGGGGGGCTGGAAGGTGGTCGTGCGATTGGGTTTTGGAGGGGAGGAGGGTGAGGTGAAATGAAAGCGGTTTCATGGAGAGTTTACGGGACCGGGGAGTTCCATGATCTCAGTTGCGAGATATTGACCTCTTGATTTAACGTGAATCAACTTGACGTACGCTCTTCGTCCGCGTCAAACAATCAGATCAGACTTCGCTTAAAAACATCATCCATGTCCCATCTTCTCTTCTAAAGGTACTATGGTCAGCTTGTCTTCATTAGCTCCAAATTCCCGATTGATGTATGTATTCTTTTCGCTTTTTAGTTTTGGTCGGGCTTTTCGATCTTTATCATCGCACCTCCGCTGGCACCGCGCTGACGCCAACAAAATATCATTTACAATAGGTTGGGATCGAATTTCCGTGGTACCTTGCGTTTGCAACCGCGATATCGAAACCAGGTGGGTATACATATATAGTATGGCATACTGTCTACAATGCGTATGGAGGCGGATGTTTATACCCATCCGAGAATTAGTCAGGCATTTGATTCGCCTGCTCGAGAATGCTCGGGGAACTCCTCCTTGCCTGGCCATATATGAGACATAATCTTTAATGATGCACGCGTGATCTCTCATCCTTCTTTCACGTAATTTTATTTTCTGGTTGACGGCACGCAGTTGGACACCGAAATCTCAATTACGAGAAAGCGTGCATACTGTACAACATTGGCGCCATGTATAGCCAACTGGGCAATGCAGAGAACCGGTCGTCGGCTGAGGGTATGAAGAAGGCGTGTATATATTTCCAGGTAGGTGGGTAGGTTGGGAGATAACAAGAGGAGCACTTTTTTTTTAAAAAAAAATAAATAAATTATATGTTGTACTTGCTCTTCTCTTGCTTCCTACAGAACGCCGCCGGTTGTTATAAACACCTCCAGGACGTAATCATTCCCGAAATGCGCATCCCCCCAACTCTGGACCTCTCAACTGCGGCACTTAACGTACTGATTAATCTGATGCTCGCACAGGCACAGGAGTGTTACTGGCAGAAAGCCGTGATGGACCAGCTCAAGGACGGTACAATCGCGCGTCTGGCCATTAGGGTCTCGGAATTTTACGATGCGGCTTATGACTACGCTACCAATTCGACTGTTCAGGGGCTCTTCCCTCAGTCTTGGCTCGTCCAGACGCAAGTCAAGGCCTTGCACTTTTCGGGCGTGGCCCAATACCGCAAGTCATGCGAATGCATCTCGCAGAACCGTTACGGTGAAGAGATTGCGCGGCTTCAAGTCGCCGCCGATGCCGTCCGACGTGCGCTCGAATTTCGAGGCGCAAGGGATTCGGTCTTGGCCGACCTCAGGTCACTTCAAGTTGTGATACAAAAATCGCTTGTCCGCGCCGAGAAAGACAACGATATTATCTATCTCGAGCCCGTGCCACCTATGTCAAACCTCGCCCCGATACAGAAGAAAGAAATGGTCAAACCCTCACCCGCGCCCGAGATCGTCGACCCCATATCCCTCATGGCTAGCAACGAGAGGTCATCGGGTGCATTGCCGCATCCTATCATGGGACTGCCGCTTTTCCAGAAGCTCGTACCATTTGCTGTGCACCAAGCCGCCAGTGTTTATGTCGATAGAAAGGAGCGGCTAGTCAAGGAGGAGATTATCGCGCGGTGGGATGAATTAACTTCCATTTGCTACAGGTGAGCATAAGTTGTACGGAAAATGGGCTTTATTAGCATCCGAATTCTTGTCATGTGATCTTTTAATTCGGGCGCCATTGCAAACCGCACAGCAACACATATCCACACATTTCTACATTATAAAACAGCACCCTTCAGTCCCTCAATCTTCCCGGTGCCCTCCAGGCTCTCGAGCAGCCGATAGGCCTGCCTCCATCGCTTCTTTCCAGGTCCGAAGAGGTCCAGGATGAAGGCGGGCTGCCGGCATTGTACGACATGCTCGAGAATGTCAAGAGTATGTCGATGCGGAACGCGAAGATTTTGGATGAGGTGCGTTGAGTGGGGAGTATGAGTGAGAGGTTGGAGAATGTGGGTTTATGTCTAATGAGGTTAATATGAATGAGATTGTGTTTGACCCTAAAATGGATCTTTCTTTTATTTATTTACAGGCCCTCAATGCCCTCGACGAAGAGCAAGAAGAAGATGAGCAAATGCGCGCCCAGTTTCGTGGCCGCTGGACTCGTCCCCCCTCCCAGGCCCTCACCGCGCAGCTTGTTGACCAAGCGCAGAAGCAGCGCGAGACACTCGACACGGCGCAGAAGGCCGACCAGCTCGTCCGTGGCAAGATTGAGACGTGGAGTGGCATTATCGAGGTGCTGTGCTTGCCGATTGACGAACTCGAACGGTCGATCCCGAGCGCTAGTGGCGTCCGCGGTGGCGGGGACGATTCGGGCTCGCCTGACGGCAGTGGCGGCGAGGAGTTTATCGCACGATTGAAACGGCTACTGGACCGCGTGGACACCCTAATGCGCCAGCGCCGCGAGCGTGTCGAGGAGGTACGCCGCGTGTCTGAAAGCGACGACATCTCGCCCGCGCTACTGCACCAGGCCGCCGTACTGACGTCTAACTCACCCTCAGTCAAGATCGAGCCCGCGCAGTTCGAAGATCTGTTCGTGGCGCAAATGCAGAAATACGAGGATTTTAAAAAGATGGTTGCGATCGATGAAGCCTCGCAAGAGAAGTTGCTGAAGGAGATAGCAGATGCCAACACCGAGTTCGTGAGGAGCCGGAGGAGCAACGCGGTCATCGCGAAGAGGGAAAAGGCATTGCAGAGTCTGGAGCAGGGGTATTTGAAGTTTAAGGAAGTGCGGACGAACTTGTTGGAAGGAATGAAGGTAAATCTTCGAATTGAGTTTATTTTACTTCGGTGAAAAAACGTGGAAAATGGGTCAGATGCCAGCTCATTCGCAATTCTTATATGTATATATATACGCTCTATCTCATCTCCCTCCCAGTTTTACGGAGAATTTGAGAAGAGTCTCCTCCGACTCCGAGACAATTGCAGTGACTATTGCTTTGCGAGAAAGATTGAGACCAAGGATTACTTAAAGTAAGCGTGCTACCTCTTCCTCTCCACAACCCCTCTCTTAATCCACTCACCCACTAACCTCCGGCCCTATCCAGCGAACTGACCGCCGCTGTCGCCAACCTCAACATCTCCGGTCACCCACCGTCCCGCAGCAACAGCTCCAGCAACAGCTCCAGCAGTGTGCCTTCGGCGCCTGCATCTCCTGGATTGGGACGTTCCGCGTCGGGAACGTGGAACCCAAGCGCCGGGATTAATTTTGGCGGCGCTGGAGCTAATTCCTCGGGAACACCTACGAGCCCGAAAACGGGGAATGGAGGATGGAATCCGAGCTTGGGAATCCAGTTTGGGGGACCGAGGTCGTGAAAGGCGGACGAAGTAGGAGGGCTGAGGAACGAAGGTTAGTTATGGAGTTATGGACATTTTGGGCACGGCGTGTTACGAGGGATTTTTGTCGATTTGGTGGCACCGTTTCTCACTGTTAGTTGTTTTTTTTTTTTTTTTTTTTTTTTTTTTTTTTTTTTTTTTTTTTTTTTTTTTTTTTTTTTTTTTTTTTTTTTTTTTCTATTCCTGTCTTTGATTATGTTGATCGTGCATGTCGGTGCGCAAACTTGGTGCAATTCCTTAATATAATATGTACCAATATACACTTTATGTATTCAATCTTTAGATAAATCACATTCATTTTTTTTTTTTTTTTTGTTTACGTCAAGATGGCAGTATGTGAAATTGACATGTGAAGCATTGGGTAATATGATATTGGTGATGACTTACTTTCGCAATGTTCTCTCCGCGGATGCACGAGACAAGGTGGGTGCACAAAAGATCAGGAGATGTGTAATCTGGCTGACAATCGATAGAAAAAAAAAGGGGGGGGGAAAGTCGATCGATCCGTAAAAATGTGAGTTTCCGACTCTAGGATTCCCTATGTATCCAAATAATAATAATACTCAGAGTCCCGCATTTCAAAGTTCCCAAGTTCTGATACTTGGCATACAATCACATCAACTCCCTGAAATCCTTACTCCAAAGAACCACTTCTTCCCCCCTTTCCAACCAAAAACTGCCCAGCCATCACTTCACATTCGAAACAGCAAAGTAATACCATTCGCTCATCATGATATCTTTCAAAAACAGCAACAATAGTCATGTTTATTTCATCCTTTCTCACACGCACGTCTTGTGCGCGGAGGGAGGATAGCGACGAAGTGGAGGATGCCCAGCAAGGATATGTAAAAATAGAATGAAGCGGAGATCGGAGCGAATTTTGTGTATCCAAAAAGAGAAAGCGCGAAAAGGAACGACAAGGGGCGGATTACAAGTGGATGTGCATGTGCATACAAGAAATTTTACATAAAAAAGGGGAAGGAAAAAAAAAAAGGGAAAGAAAAAAAAAAAAAAAAAAAAAAAAGGTACAAGCACTTGCTTGTCTTACGGAGCTGAACAAGAAATAAATATAGCATGAAAAAGGATATATAATAAAAAGAGGTATTGGCGGGAAAGAATCTATTATACGTATATAGAAAGAAGAGGGAAAAAAAAAGAAAAAAAAAGAAAAAAAGAATACACAAGGAAAAAAACGAAAGCTGACAAGACAAACTGCGCGTACGCTTGCCACTTCCATCACCGATTTAGCTGCACGTCCTTGAATTCCCTGACTATGAACCTATTCATGTTCCTCCTCTCCTCCCTCCTTTTCCTTCTATTCAAAAAGGACACAATGTCGTCGTCGGAATCGTCACTCCCTCCGTCCTCGCCATCTGAATCTGAATCCTCCAGTCCGATTGTTCTACAGGAGTTCGTCGGCACCGGCGTATCGAGATTGTTCTCCGGCACTCTCGGCTCCCACATCGATGCCAGCGATGCGTTCACGGGAGGACCACCATTAGACAGCACCGTCGGGGAGTAGATGTGTGTGTGTGTGTTCTGGTGACCTTCTGTCTTCAATGTCTTCAAATCGGGCAGGTTGCGTGAGGTATCAAAGTACGAGTCTTGCACGCGGGCGGAGACAGATGAGCGTGGCTCCGGGCGCGAGATGACGGAGGGTTCATCACCTATGGGCTGTGTCTGGACCGGGGTGGCGGAGCTCTTACACTCCGGGGGAGACGAGGGCGTGACGGCGCCCGTGGTTGTGCTCGTACTCGAATGGCGTGAAAGAGTCCAATGGGAGGAGCAAGACGAATGGGACGAGACGGACGAGTGCGACCGCAATGAAGAGGTAGACATATGCGAAGCATTCGAATCCGAACGCGAGACAAAATTATCGCGCGTCATGCTGCGCCGGCGCTGCAGGTCGTCCCCGAGCTCGTCCCCGAGCTCGTCACTAGCCTCGTCGCCAATCGAGGTGGTCTCGTCATCCATGTCGTATACGTACGGTTCACAGTATTCCTCCTCGTCCTCGTCGATAGGCGTGGTAGCGAAAGGTAGCGTGCCGACGATGATGGGGATCTCGATGCGGGCAATGCTGGGTGGTGCTATGCCCTTATGAAGTTTTTCGAATATTTTGGTCTTTTCCACGTCGGCGAGGTCGACTGTGACGACGAGTTTGTATTGGATGTAGATAGTGCGACCGTTGACGTCGATTGTAGGCGGCGTGTTCGTGGGAATGAGGATCTTCTCCGTGAGAACTTGTTGGAGGTTGTATGGGTCATCAATATCCAGGTCGAGTTTGCTAGTCCGAATGGGAGTTTCAACAATTGTAATATGCCTGTTTTCATAATCACGAAGCGAACAGTTGGGAAGAATTCATTTAGTCACCAAACAAATGTATATCAAAAAATAAATAAATAAATAAAATAAAATAAAATAAAACAATAAAAAAAAAAAAAAAAAAAAAAAAAAAAAAAAAAAAAACCTCAACGACGGTATCTACCCGTCCCTTATCCCCACTCTAAATATATAAAAGGTCAAGAGAACTTACTTTGATAAAAACTGTCCCACCCTTGTTAGCGCTATCGTCACGGCACCCTCTCGCTTGACGCGATATACGTGCTTGATGGCAACAGAGATAGTAATCTTCTCTCCTATAGATGAAGAATAAAAATGTCACCAAGTTGCTCTGTAAACTGAAAATGCTGTAGATTCTCGCATCCCGCATCGGCTATCCGGCCAGTCTTCCCGTATTGACGGACAAAAGTCCACATAACATCAAGCCAGCATCTATATCCACTCCATCGACATTCCCGCGTTACCAACACATTATCTTATTCTCCGTTACATACTTAAGCCCCCCGCCGCCTCTTTTTTTTTTTTTTTTTTTTTTTTTTTTTTTTTTTACCTCGCACCCGCCGTCTCGTCACCCAGCACACTCCGCCCAAAAATTTACCTCTCACATATCCGAACTTTGGCACGTTAACCCGGACGACGGCCTTTGGCACAAACCCGTCGTTGAGGCTGTGCTGTTGCGAATCCATCATGAGGGCCTCGAATGGTACGGCAACGATTTGCTCGCGCGGGACGTGGAACTGCTTGGCCGAGACGTCGATTCGCTCCAGGATTGGGATAATGTACTCGCATTTGGACGTGCTGTTTAGAGTCTGTGCCTTTTCGTGTACGCAAACGAGCCTGTACCGAATCATGCCTTCTTTATAAAGCTGTGGAGATGGTATATGATTGTAGACGATAGAATTTGTTGCACACGTATGACATCATTGATCCATGCTAGCGTTCTAACATGAAACATCTGCAATTTCACAATGATTATTTTCTAGCACACTCGGATTCAAACTTGTCAATGATAGGGCCATGTTTTACCATCGCCACCCGCCTCGCTCGTTTTCCTCAAATCCATTCCCAATTTGCTAAATATTTACCTCCATATAACTCGGCAGGGTAAGATCATCCGGGATGACGAACTCGAACGGGAATGTGTGTAGCTTTCCTTCGAGCACAACGGGCCCTTTACTTCTCCTGGACTCGTCAATCAAGTCACCGTTGTCATCATGGTGCGGCGGCATGGGTAGCGTGCAAGTATATGAGCTACTGAAGAGGTTCTGGGTGTCCTTGTCCCTGATGAATGTACATATCTCGCCGGTAAAGTTGACCCGGACGCTATTGGTTCTGGCTGGCCTCTGAAGGTGCAAGTGTACTGTGCCTAGGGGAAGGGAATTGTGGGGGAAGGTGGAAAAGTGAAAAGAAAAAAAAAAAAAATTAGGAAATATATCTCCGAATGCTTTTTTTTTTTTTTTTTTTTTTTTTTTTTTTTTTTTTTTTTTTTTTTTCTAGATTTGTAACCTAAACTACGGTACCTTTAAGAGTATCCCCGGGAAAGTAATATTTGTCCTCTGCGAGACTAATGTTGAAGCTGGGATTGACCGCCTGCTTCTTTCCTTTAAGATGCGTGCCCATCACCAAGATACAATGTTGGGTGTCTGATCGCGGCGATCAAACAGCGTGAAATGGGATTAAGCAAAGACGGGAGCGGACAAGGCAAAATAATGCCAGTGTGGGAATGGGCGCAACTTTCAAAATGTTTGAATTGTGCCGAATGAGTGAATTAGGGACGGACGAAGGAAATGGAAAGGGCTTGTTTTAGCGGGTAACTGTTGTTTATGTGGGTCAGTCAGGCAGGGGCGCCGCCGCAGTGGCTCAGACGGAATTCTATTCGCGGGTTTTTCTTTTTTTCTCGTGTCGCTTTCCTGCTTTACTATATAAAAAAGTATACTCTGCTCGAGACGATGGAGTCACACCATAAACCTATTTATTTGTTGTAAAACCCTTCCATGGTGGAAAGGGAAAAAAAAAAAAAAAAAGAATTCGCCTTTTGTATATTCTTCTCACACACCGGGTTTCTTCCATTTTCTGCTTTTTTTATTTTTACTCTTATATTCCCCATTGTACTTATGCTTTCCAGCTTTTTTCCGTTTGTGACACCCACCAATTCGTCATCCGATGGTGATCCGGCGCCACATTGTCCTCTCTCGACTATCGTGCAACTCACTGGACATTTGGTACGTTAGTAAATCGAGAAACTCTCCTCGCCAAAAAAAAATAAAAATAAAAATAAAAAAAAAAAATACCTCCCATCTTGCTTGTCAAAGTGTCAAAAGGTTTGATGACGGACGGATGATCAGTCCATCGGTGTAATAATACAGTGGCGAGTCAAAAGGCCGTCACATGAAATGGGAAGCCTTGCCTGATGCAGTTTCCGCATGCTCCTGCCAAGCGCCTTGTGCAATACAAGACGTTCTTTTGCTTCTTTTTTTGACGCAACCATTCCGGATTCCCGCAATGACCGCACTTTTTTTTTTTTTTTTTTTTTTTTTTTTCTTTTACCTATCACAGCGCATGGCCCGTTCTGAAACCTGCTCGGTGGCGCATGCGCCATCAGGCCAGCACGTGGATCCCGTTGCCCAGGTTCTCAGGTCCCAAAATGAAGAGGTGAAAAGGTGGTTCCCATTTTTTTTTTTTGTGACTTGAACCTATCATCTCGGAACAGGAAGCCGATCCGGGGTACTCTAGAGGACCCAGCGGTCGCACATCTTTCAGATTTAGCTTAGACAACAGAGAGGCTGAGACATTGTTTTGTTTGTTTGGGACTATTAATACAATGACATCTTTGGAAACCTTTGACAAAAACAAGACGAATGGGTCATTGATAGACATTGCAACCTTAAAGTGATGATGCCATCTTGTCGATTTGTTGATTCAACACACGGACACTGGGCATTTGACATATTGGGAGTAAGAAATCTCCGTATAACTGATTCCCCCCCCTTCTGTTCTTTTTCCCCTCGTCGATCAACTGTGTGTCTGGCAGATTTTTCATCATGCCCGAAATTAATTCATGATTAGCCCAAAAATGAAACAGATGAATTGATTGATCTTAATAGGAACCTCATCAGCCCGCCCTCGACGTACTTTTGGTGAAATGATGGATCTTTTTTTTTTTTTTTTTTTTTTTTTTTTTTTTTTTTTTTTTTTTTTTTTTTTTTTATTTTTTTTTATAATTTTTTAAAAAAAAAATAAAAAAAAAAAAAAAAAAAAAACCCGCATATTGAAGTTCTCACAAGTTTTTTTGCATTACGATTTTTAATATCGGACAAGTCTGGCATCAAGAGAGCAAATAAATTAAGAGAGTGCTTTTGTCGGGAATATTTAAGCAATGGTCTCCTGTCTCTTATTTCTTACAGACCACGCTCTCTGCTCCTCCCATTCATCCTCCTACACACCCTACCTCCCTTGTCTTTGTCGTATTCCAACACCCGACCATGTCAAGGTCACTAATCCTTCTCTTCTTCGGCCTCATATCCGTTTACATCTCCAATTTGCCCACCACATCCGCCGAGATCCAAGATGCCTCGCCTCGTTTCGACTACTCGGTACTCAAAGATTTTGGTGCGCCGGACGCGCGAATAACCAAACTCGAGTCTGCGCTCCCGGCAGTTCAGCATGACCCAGAGCTCTCGGGCTATTATTTCTGGGTGCCATACGACGTCGTCGCTTCCAATGTTCTCGACCCCGAGGACAACTTCGATGCTAGTGTCTCCTTGACCTCCCTCGGTGGCGACTTTGAGCTCGCCCGTTCGCATGGGGGCGGTGGTCGTGGGAGACGACGAGGCGGGGTCGCCATGAGGCGCGGGAGGCGTGGGGCCGCGAGGAGACGCCGTGGAGGGAGATTCCGCGGAAGGAGGCCCCGTGGAGGGAGATTCCGCGGATGGGGACGCCGTGGAAGAGGATTCCGCGGAAGGGGATACTATATCATTCGCGGGAGGAGGACGTACTGCTATCCAATTGGTGGATTTGGAAGGTATGTTGGGATAAGGATGCATGGATTACTACTTTGTGCTCCAATGTTGACTCTACATTGCATTTTCCTTATCTCTCTCACAGGTATTACTGCTCCGGCATGGGCTACATGCCACCGACTTTAATGCCAGGTATGTTGCTGTAGTAATACACCTCCTTTAAAATCTGACAATATCTCATTAACTACTTGCTCATCCTTTCTCACACAAATGAACCTGCTCCAGGTTCATGTTCTCAACTTTTACATTTTCCTATTGTATTTATTCATGATTTCCTCTGTGACTAAGCAAATCCATCTATCACCTTTTCATTCGATATTTTTCCCAGTTGCCGTGCCTATCCCTGTCCCTGGTGCCATGCCTGTCCCTCCTGCCCCGCCTGCTGCTGCCCCGCCTACTGCCCCGGAAGCTCCTGCTGCCCCGGATGCAGGTGCGGATGCAGGTGGCGACGCCGACACTGCAGCCGCTCCCGCTGCTCCCGCTGCTCCCGCTGCTCCCCCTGCCAAGTGATTGTGTGCCAACATGGATAGCGCGGATCAGGATCTTGCTTGTAGATGACATTTGCGCTAACTATGAAAAATGGCCAAGGTTAATACGGGTTCGTTTGTTTGAACCAAATATAGTACAATAAACATTTTTGGTGCGTACTGAACGTAAAAAGTGAAAATTTTAGTGCTAACACCTTTTTCAAAAAAAAAAAAAAAAAAAAAAAAAAGCTGCGACTTTTAGAAAGCCCGAATTTGGGGAAAAATATATAATTATATTTAATTAATTATATAAAGATCGCCAAGCTTATTATCGTTCCCCCCCCCTCTCGTTGTATTAAT
>RBNK01001911.1:0-12893 GCA_003990785.1 Endogone sp. FLAS-F59071 | reverse complement strand
ATGCACCCTATTGGATGAGCTAGGATATTTGCCAAATTGTGCAACAACCTTATTTGAAGACAACCAATCAGCAATCGCCCTCGCCAAAAATCCAATTAATCACGCTCGATCAAAGCATATCGACATTCAGCACCACTTTATTCAAGAGAAAGTTGAATCAAAGGTGATAGATATTGTTTACATGGCGACAGATGAAATGATCGCTGATGCATTAACCAAGCCACTTGCGCGACCAAGACTTGAAATGTTGATCGCAAAAATGGGCTTACATAACTAATATTATTTCTTTAAAAATTTTATGTTCTTTATCACATCATTCTTATCACTCAAGTAGTATTTTATATATAATTATTTGTAGTAAATGTACTTCATGGATGACATTTGTGATGTACAGTTGAACACTTTACTTTTATTCTTATTTATTTATTTTTTATCGAGATATATCAAGCAGGGGGAGTGTTATAATTATTAGCTTATTATATCTCTCCTATAATGATCGATGCATCAACGATCGATCATACGTCACTCAATTATGGCTTAGACGATCTTTGTTTTGTATCGACCAATCATAAATTAGCATTAATAAATACACGCATATTAGCTTCATTAGCCAGTGTGCTCTTTACTTCAAACACACATTCGAAGATCAAATTTCAACAGCACCGGCGTTGTCCATTCTGCGAAGCTCATATTTATTGTGCAGAGATGATGTGTGATTGCAGCAAGACCAAGCGTATCCCAAATGGAACTTCCCTCATTGATCACCTTCCAAGGAATAAAATTGCCCCAATAAATGGTTGGGGTAAAATGAGAGACAGCAATGTCCACCAATGAACTGAGTACCATACTTGGAGAAAACCCTACATCCATTTGCAAACAGCACTGGCGAATTGTGGGATATCTTCTGGGCAAACTACAAGTTCATTGGGAAACATCATTTCTATAGAGACTGAGATCATTTCCCCAAATGCTATTGGGATGAAATTTTGGCAGAAGACATATGGACAGTGGTAAAAAAAAGTCAGTTTGATGAGGAATGGTTTGACAAAGACCATCACCTTACTTGGCAGAAAACATGTTAGTAAGATTGTATTCTATCAGTTATTCCTAGCTAATAAAAAATTACAAAAATAAAATCAAATTCTACGCAAGTCTGCTCATGATCCTGATGTTCTGCAGCAAGTGTTAAGGGTGGTTATTTTCTCTATAATGTGAAAATTCAGACTCAACACTCAATATTAAACTGATGTGGTTTATTTATATACAAATAATCTTGTTAACACAGCACAGTGATATATGTAATTGTATATCAAATTTCTATCTCTTGTGATTCTGCTATACACAAAATGTGATATTTGTTTTTATAAACCCTATCAATTATACCCTTCTGTTCTTCTGTACTCAGATTATCCTAGTCATCTGCTGGATCAAGCAACAGATCACTTGTATAAAACATGTTAATCTCAATAGCATCCTTACTATCCTGCACAGTGACTAGCAATGAATTGTGGTCTACCACAGTGTATTTGTATGAGCTGCACTTCTACTCAGAACCTTATGCCATCAGTTTCTTGTAACATGTTTTACACTCATGATATATTATTTGCCCTGTTGTGATGCTGTTGATTTGCACATGACATACAAAATGCTGCAGGGGGTCACCCATTGCATTCTTCAGAATATCTGACAGTGGTAACAACATCAGTATCAGCAGCATTCTGTTGAGTATACCACTTGTGCAAATCCTGATATCTGTTGTTAGGATCGGGATTGATTACAATGACACTCTCAGGCATTGCATAAAGTTTGCATTCTGTATGATATACCTTGCATGACCCTGGCTGATAGCTAGAATGTCTCCAATAACAATAATATCCAGATCACATGTACACTATCTCCAGACTACCAACCTTATACTACAGGTCTCATTGGCAATATCAATAGTGCATCATGTCATGCCATAACTATTGTAATCATGGACTTTAATAACTATGTCAATAGCTTCAATATTCTCTCTTATAGAGACAGAACTCAACAGTTCAGATTTGATAGTTGGTGCTAGACAATTCTCTGGAGCACAAGGCTCAATCCATACAGTGCGGCCCATATATAAAGACCCTGTTATGTTCTTGTCGTACACCAAACGTGTGCTTATAATTATATAACTCCACCCGGGAATTAGCTTGTCGAAGAAGGAGCATTCAGTGACTCTGATCCTGATACTGGCAGTGTGATCGCGCACTGTGATATAAAAGATGCCATTGTTGCTTGTTCGACTCGCCACTATCACATGTATGATGAGATTTGACTGGTATGGTTTTAGATCTTTGATGAACGTTGCTCCAGAACACTGATGCCTGGATGGTCGGTCCATGGGTGCGTCAGCCTCTGGTATTCTATCCTCGATTCTGTATTTTTTATATTCTTCAATAGCCAAGGTAGGCTCCGACTTGTAATTATTGCCTGCCCATGTGTAGTCTATATTGAATTTTAAAATACGAATTATACACCCTGCATCGACGAACATGGGGGTGTGGGATACTGCTTGCCTCCATCAGTAACCTTAAGCAATGTCAATGCTTTGACTGGATATCTATCTGTGCAAAGGCCACCATACTCTGGTATTTGCTTGACTGAAACCACCTTTAAAATTATCGGTGGACGAAGCTTGGACAAGCGCCCGGATACTATTTCCTATAAAGCACCATGTGCGAGAGGAGCTTGGTTCTCATCGCTGCCTTCTTGATCGCTCGATGCCATGCGTTTTATGGAAGTCATTGTTTGTACAGACAGTCGACACAGGAGCTATGTGGGTTTAAATAAAAGGATACATCACGTGTACTCTACAATAAAATGCAAACCCACTTCCATTTTGACACTATCTTTTCCAACTCTACCCAAAATGAATCAGTCTGATGGCTCATTCATTGTAATAATAATATTGCCCACTGGTAGCCATTTATTCTACACAGTTACTGAGCAGATGCTTCCTGCCAGCATTCTGGCTCAACTGCACTCTCATGAATGTAAGTGTTCCTTGGATACAAATCATAAACTAAGGTCGGTTTTTTAATTTTAATCCAATGTACATTTGCAGATATTGAGCATACAAGGTACATGATGCGCTGCAAAGGCCGTGTTCTAGCTAGTGCAAAAGTGCTGAATAATCAGAATATCCAAAGCTACGATACAATGTATATTCACGAGTGCAGCACCAAACGAGGAGGGAAAAAACGGAATTCAGTAAAGCGCAAGAAACCAAACGCAACACAGTAGTGTTTGGCATCAATGGCATCTTCTGCACCGAAATATATACTGGAGAATGTGTTATCTGTCCATGTTATGATGTCAAAACGTTTTATGCGAGAGATTCCATTTTGTTCTCAGTGTATCTATTTGATTCATCAAAAATAAAAAGCATCCGCAGCAATCAGGTCATGACTATTAATATAACAGATGTTGACTATCTTCACACAACATCATCTCTACAATGCCCCAGCTATCTCTGTTACAATTTGGATTCACCAAAGCACCCCAGCGCATCAAACTTGATGATCAGTGTTGGTATATCCGCAGCATTGTACCAGACGCCCAAGTACCTGACTTTGCAGCATTATGGCAGCTTCACTCCGAGGAACTTGGTGTTATCAAAATCCGTGGCCACCCAGTATCAACACCACGCTATATACAATCATATGGCGAGGACTATTATTTCAGTGGTGAATTGCACAAAGGGCAGCCTGTCCCTGATATTTTAAACCCACTGCTCTCATGGGCAAGAGCTACCTTCCGTCGCAACTTTAACCAGGTGCTCGTCAACTGGTATGAAAACGAATCCCATTACATTGGGTGCCATTCCGACGACATGCGCAACCTTGTTGAAGACAGCCCCATTGTAAGCGCATCATTCGGGGCATCGCGCAATTTCCGCATTCGAGGCAAGCACACAACATTCAGAACGGACATTGTTCTGGAGCATAAATCAGTGATAGTAATGGGCGGCAAGATGCAGATGTATTATACACATGAAATTACTAAGGCTACAGTGCCAACTGGACAAAGGATCAATATCACGTTCAGGGAAATGAAGAAGCCAGTGCAAGGGACCAAGAGAAAAATTGTTGAATAGCAGTTTATTTTATGTAGCACAGACCGCTGTACAATTGAATATAAATACGTGGAAAATAAATTGTTAATGATCACACAACAATATGTTGCCCAAAATATAAGCAAAAAAATGCCGTGCACCAGTTGACAGTGACGACGATGATAAACCACTGGTTCTGAATAGATTAGCCCAATGAAATAGAAATGCCCCACAAAGCAAATACCCCCGAGTATCTCGTTCCTCACACCCCCGGAACCCATTTGTAGATGAAGAAGCTGGAGTGTCAGGTTCAGAAGGTGATGATGATGAAGAAGAAGAGTCCGATACAGAGAGTAATGACTCATTTATAAACGACAGAAACATTACCGAACATGATGAAGAAGATGATGAAGAGATATATGTAACTGAGAAGACATCTTCTGATACTGAAATATCGGAAAACATCAGCGACATTGGCAGCTCAAACCTGTCTCAAGAATTGTTAAACAATCACAATATGTTAAATAATCACGATCGTCAGCTACCACAAAAAAAACAACCAACCGTCTTTAATGGTTTTCAGCTGTGGTCATGAACACTTTAGTATCATTACAAATAGTATTCGAAATAAATCAGTATTCAGTGAAATATTGTACTTATATATATTCTATATAATAGAATAGTTCGACTTCATCAAATAAATCAGCCCAATCTGGTTATGAGTCCCGAAGCTCAAGTTATGGCCCCCGAAGCTACACCACCTGGTATATTGTGCTTTGTAGAATTAAAAGGTAAAGGGCGAAGGGGTCTTTTGGGCATAATTGTCTACTTATTCACACGCGGAGGTTTATTCATTCCTCAGAATACATCGCAGCATCCAAAATCTGTCATAGATCTTTACAAACACATATTGTTTTGCCTCGGATAGTTGTTTTTGTATTTATTTTATAATAGATACAGCTAAGCTTCTACGTGCGTTATAGTACACTGCACAACGGAATCGTTTCCACGCTCTACTAGTCTGAATACTGCCTTCACAACTAGAAACACACTATCATTGGCAACCTTTCGGATTAGCTCATCAAAGGCGGCCGCGTCCTGATTTTGCAGATCGTCAAGCTGCTGAGCACTCATACCAATTATCTTCTCACCAACGGCATTAAATGCTATAGCAGCACCAAACTGCCCATGGTTGTCGATGCGCATTTGCAGTGTATACAGTTTGCGTGCATCGCCAATGTCATCGCCGTGATCTGCGCAGACCCCGTCCTTGATTTTTTTGTTGCAACAGCCGCATGCTTCATACTACCAGTCAGCCTTTTTAATGCTGCTAATACTTGCCTCCATGCGACAGAAGACTGTGTCCCCTGCCATAGCTGCTGCATTGGCTTCTTCGATCGTCATCCACTGCAACTCTCGGGCATTGGTGAGGCCAACTGGACACCCCTTGTCGTCCTTCTCGACATCTTTGTACCACTTCTTTAGGGCAGGGGATTCCGGCACCTCAGGATTGACAATGGTGCGGACATTGCCATACAGCATCGGTTGGATATAGCCATTGTATTCCTTGACTGCCGTATCAAAGGATGCGATAGTGTCCCCAGGGCGGCCATTGAACGTGGCAGCATCCTGCTTCCACAAGGTGATCCGAATCACCGCACTGTGGTCGCAAATGGTAATATTCCGCCTGATATACGGATTACCATCCTTGCCGGTCCCCCTTTCCTCGTCACCGCAATGGGTGATGATGCCAATGACGGCCTTGTGTGTGTCTCCAGCTTGCAGTTTGCCCAGCAGTGTATACATCAATGGGAATGCTGGTTTGGCACCGTCGGCCACAGCAGTGATCTGAGTTTTGGGGCCGGTGACATACTCCTCCTGTCTCCATGCTACATCTGTGATTTCATAGCAATTGCCCAGCGTCAGCATGCTGAGCAGTGCTGCATTGCTGCTGCTGATTCGGGCTACGTGCTCTGATGTATAGACCACCACAACGTGGATCGTCTTCAGGCCCAGTTGCTTCTTAAACGAAGGTGCCAGCACAACCACTCTGAGCTTACTATTTTGAAAGGATGATATTCAGTTTAATGTCCTAATAAATAAATGATTTGTAAAATATTCGCTCACGTACGGTTTTGTAGAACGTATGGGTTGAGCACTTGTTAATAGTTGGTTGCTTGTCGATGATATGGTTGGTGTATTTTTGCCAGTATTGACTTTTTTGCGCGGATCATCAGAACGTTCATCACGACCTCGCTTTGTGGACAGCTTGGTTATTTCAGAGCGAGGGGTAGTTGAGGTCGACATGGGTGTAGTCAGAGTTGGTTTGCAAGGATTGTAGAATACTCGCAAAACAGGCATTATATATAGTGATTTTGAATCACGAGATCACGGTGCCAGTGAGAACGTTCAGGGTGTGTCGGTGAGAAACTCTGCATTATTTTAATAATTACATTATAAGGAGCGAATCCTGGGTTCGCACACCTAACCCGCATTCACGGGAAGCCGCAGCATATATATCTTGTGCGCTTGATATTTACCTCTTGCAGACAGCGGGACTGCCCCCATTTGGCGTAAATGACTTGGCGCCAAGTCATTTACGCCAAATGCGGTAGGTGAGACATCGCATCGATAAAAACCCTTTTACAGCACAACTCAACTGTGCCTCCAAAAATTGCGGGTTAGGTGTGCAAAGGCAGGATTCGCTCCTTATAATGTAATTATTAAAATAACCGAGTTTCTCGCCAACACACCTGATCTCGTGATTTACAGAAATCATTATATATAGTACCTGTTCCATCAAATGGTCTACTATACAATCAGTCAACCCCTAACCATGTCTACCCCAAAAGCAACATCCTCGCGCTCTGCAAACTCCTCTAAAAATACTTGCCGTGAAAAGCAGCATCATGAAACTGATGCTTCTGAAAGTGATCCACGCAAAAAACCCAATGCTGGTAAAAATGCTCCATCATCGGCAAGCGATCGGCCATTACCAAGAGCTCTACCCAAGAGTTCTACTGGAACGTGAGTTAGCATAACCAATATATATATTCAATATCTGTTTTTTCCCTACAATTACTAAATAATTTTTCACATATTAGGACTATCGTGGCATGTATACTGACGCCTCCATTCATCAAGAAACTGGGGCTATATAAATACACCTTCTGCGTGATTTATACGGCAACCTGCGTAACAAGGATTAAATGTGCTGCCGATTCCAACCAGCTCGACAGGCTGAAACCGGGCCTCTGCTTCAACATCTCCTGCTTAAAGTACATGCAGGATATGTATACTGTCACCCCTGAAACGACAGTCAGCACTGTGCCCGACAATGCTAGACCGGCATTCCCACTAAAATTCATGCCGCTAGCAGATCTGGCTAGCAACAACACCCATAAGACAATCATTGGTGTAGTCATTGATGTAGGTCTAGTTGTGGAGGGGACTGCCGCCGCGAGTGGTAATCCGTGGACCAAGCGAGATATCACCCTTTGTGATTCTACCCAAAAGTCAATCCGGATGACACTGTGGGGCATGAATGCCCAGAATTTTGGTGCACAGCCTGGGGCTATTGTTGTTTCCATCGATACTGGAGTCAGGGAGTACAATGGCTTTCTTTCGCTGCAAAAGGCTAGCTTCATCGATCTGTTGATCGATCCCAAGCTACCCGAGGCCACTGCCCTGAGAGAATGGTACAAAGATGCCGAGAAAAACACCAATGGACACCCTGCAGGTCTTACCAACATGGTAGAGTCACCAGTGATGACAGTTGCAGAGGCCAATGACTTGGCTTTGACAGGAACCCCCATCTACTGTCGCCACCACGCAACAATTGTATACATCAATGATGTAGAGTTTGCATATGTGGCATGTGGTTACTGCAATAAGAAGATCACGGATGGGGTCTGCACAGATCACGGCAATGACATTGGCGATGCACGCAAACTGTACAAACTAAAGATACACATCATTGATGATGAACTGCGTGCAAATGCAATAGCATTTGATGGTGTCGGGAAGAGTCTGTTTGGCATGGATGCTCAACAGCTAGAGGAACTCAGAATTGAAGATGAGGATGCCTTCAATGAACTTTTCCTAAAGGCTACAGACAGTGCTACATTGTATGACTTGAGTGTAGTGTACAGGCTTGTCGAGAAGCCAGACAGTGATTTTGATGTGCTGTGTACTATACAGGAATGCAAAGTACGCCAGTCTAAAAAGTAATTGTAATATATAATAAATTGGCATTGAGCAGATAGATTTATTGAAAAAAGCAGAGAGCTGTGTATTCATCACGCACAATAATTTCTTAATAAATGTTGGTATCAGGGATAGCACTGTCTGATATTGGGTTCTACTTCAGATGCTTGAATAAGATACAGGCACTCTTGAAGTATACAGCAAAAAGAGAAATCTAATCAGTGTGTCTGCACCCTAGCCAAGTCTCTGAAACAGAGTGCAACCCCTCACTAAACATCGCAGCTCTGGTTACAATAGCCATCGTGAGTGCTTCTGGGTTAAAAGGTATGGCATCCTTGTATTCTTCAATGATGTACACAACATGGGCAGCACCAGAGAGCTTCAGCCGCATCTTCTGCTCAACAAAACGGTTGTCCTTGATGCTGGCCACCAGGTCGTCCATGTGCTTGCGCTCAACGATGTAGTCCAGCACCAGCTCAGTGCCGTTGTCCTTGCGGCGTGCAATCCACACCACATCACCAAGCTCGAGTTTGCGCACCTCTACATACACACCGTGTGCATTCAGCTGCGTTTTGATAAAGTCGCGTTCATCCTGGCTTTTGATTTCACGGTTATCCAGAATAAGTATAATATCAAATGTACCAGGTTCAAAGACAAATGGCGTGATCGATGGAAAATGTGGTGCCTCATCACCAAGGTCGTCATGGTCACTGCTGTCGCTGGCTGGTACAAGGGCCAGTTTCTCTTTACCCTTGCCCTTGTTGCGTTTTGGTTTTCTAGTGTTGTCTCGTGTGCCATGGGTTTTTAGCCATTTCTCTAGAAGTGATACTGTCTTTGGACCCACGCCTGGTAGATGCTGTGCATCAGCTGGCGACGCGAATACAGTTGGATGCGCGTGAATGGCATTGTATGCTTTTTGAAGGCTATATACACTCATTGATCCCAGCAATCTGGCTCTCTGTAAATTGTTTTTGATGCATGCTAGATACTCTGGATTGGCACACGTTGTTCGATCAGGTGGCATGATTAGAGAGAAAGGGAGGTGACAGTCTAATTACACAAAAAAAAAAACATATAAAGCCGGCACAGTAATGGTTTATTTACTACATCAAAGAATTACCCCCCCAACATGGCTCGCACTCGACTGGCTGGTGTATTTGGTGATCTCTCTAATGTCTCTATAATTAACCAACGTCTCTACTTGAGCAATGTAGATTTGAGAGGTGAAAACGGTCTGCCTGGGTGTATTGAAAATGGTGGTGTATATATCACTGGATCATTATTTCTTGCCCCGGGGATGAGTGCCGACATCATCTGCACAACAAACACCACAAGAGACATGTGCATTAAAAATACACAACGTTATACTGTAAAATATAGCAAAAATAGCATCCAGATCACTGTTAGCAACAGAACACAGCAAACACTTGGATTTAGCAACCATGTTGTTCAGCTTCGATACAAAAAGCCTGTCGGTAAAGTTCAACATATATTATTATGTATATCCATTCTCTCCTCTCTGTTGGATTTCTAAAAATGTTCTTTATTAAATATACTGCAGATATATATATGCCCATCAGAGCAGAAAAACGCAGACATGGTATCCACTGCTGAAAATGAATTGTGGTTCATTGCAAAATATGGTTCATAGCAGAGAGTAGAAATGGAATGGATGTTTGAGGTATCTGAGTCAAACGACCAAGCATAAGCATGCAGTAGCAGGTGGATTGTACATCAGTTTCAGTTACAGAGTCATTGATGTATAGTTTATCCTTTTGATACCCATCAAGTAAATCTGATGCAAGTTGCCGCACATGCATTAGTTGTTCCTTATTTCTGTTGCCACAGGCACGCTTGAATGCAGCAACAGCAGCATCAATAGCGTCTGATTTGCAATAAAGTAGTGGTGGAGGTAATGGTGCAAAAATCTTGTTGCAGTCAATGCTTGTATCAGTGTCGTCTGATGAAGATGGCGGAGTGCTGTATGAAAAGTTATCGCTAAATGGGCTCGTTGGAGGTGGTGTATTGCACTCCATAGCAGCGTCTGGATGGGCTACATCATCTAGATCGAATGCAATGTCCCAGAAGTCATCATCACTGTCTCCTGTGGCGGTTTCAAATACAGTGAAGTCCAGAAGGTCGGATGTATCCATGAGAACTTGTGTAGAAATCAAAGCGAACAGAGTAACGGATTTATATATTAATTCGAATATGAGTGATCCAGATAAAATGACGGTATGACATCACGCCTGAGTAAAAAATAGTAGATTCGTGGATAAGTCCATTATCCCTCTCTTACTGCAACTTTTTGATCATGCCTATGCGAAACCTTGATGGTGTGAACATCCACGTGGAGCAAAGTCTTTTGGAATCACCTTTAGGAGGCGAAATTCGTGTGAGACTGGAAGGGCTCCATGCAATCGTTCATGAGGTTAAATCTGAAGTCGAATACACTATTACATGGGAGCCGCGTGGTGTTGGAGATGTTATGGTGGTGATCGACGAGTCAGTCTCATTCAGCAAGCACATCAAGACAATGCAGCAGTATTACTCAAGACGATGCTTCATGTACTTTGTGCAAGGACTAGCCGATATGAACATTGACAGTGAGCTTATTACTCTGCAGATGGCTGCAAACTGTCGCATTACTGAAACACAAGATGCTGCAGATACCGTAGATTGGATTGCACGTTTCCTGCAACATGCAAGTGCTGAGGTCATGCATGTGCCAACCCATAAAGTCCGCAAGGGGAAGGATACTGCACAGACATGGAAGATTATTCTACAGAAGATTCGTGGAGTGTCTGAAAACAAAGCGGAAGCTATTGCCAGCATATATCCTAGAATGCGGAACCTGATGGATGCGTACAAAGGTCTAGAGCCTGCTGACGGCAAACAGTTATTAGCTGATATCGTATGTGGCAGACGCAAGCTTGGCCCAGCACTGTCTGAGCGCATTTATGATACTTTCACTTGTAATGACCCAAAGTTCAATGTAAACATTCCAATATCACCCCGAAAAAAATAAGTATATTTATTTCACTCCCAGATAAAATGGGTTTTGAAAACTAAATCGAAAATCTGCGACGACATTCATTACAGATTCCAGTCTTTTGAGGTCGTGTAAAATCTTGCCTCGCTTTACTGAGTTTTTCGTTGCTTCCAATCATATATCGCAATGCTACACTTATATCAGACCACCCACCCCATGCACAGATATCTGTGATTGTTTTGCCTCTGGCTAAATAAAACTGACAACCACCACGTCTGAACGAGTGGGTGCCATACATATCCCAGTTGCGAGTACCGATTTGTCGCAACTCGTCCTCGAGGCGATACTTGAATGCATTATACTTAAGCATGCTTCCTGGCATCAAAACACCCTGCTTGTCAGTTAGAAACAAAGGCCCTGAATCTGTGCCACGCATATCCATCCACTGCATATAGGCACGAACAGGGCACAGGAACTGCTCGTCGTCATTGCGGTGTAGAATGAATGGATCGACATCTGCCAGTTTCACAAAATTGTGAGTTAGATTTTCGAATAAAGAGAGCATCGTGCAGTTGTGTTATACGTACTGCCATCCTGGGCATCTTTGCGATGGTTGAGAGTTATGATAATATATTTGGGGTTAAAATCGACATCTGATAGTTGCAACCCAAGTGCCTCCTCAATGCGTAACAAGGCCAGGAAAGCGAATAAATAAATACACTATAGAAAAAATTGGTGGGTTAGAGTCGAAAATATATATTAGCTGGCAAGATTTACTTTGATACTCACATATTGACATGCACTGACAGTGTCTTTCATTTTGGTGCAGCATGAATAAAGGGTCATCATGTCATCCTGCGTAATAGCACATACGGATTTCGCCTTGGCTCCTGTGCGGGCCTTGCGCTTCTTGAGGCTGCTCATGTATTGTACGACTTTATTTGATTTCGATGGGTTTCCAATCCATTGACGCTGCTGGTAGTCGTACTTGTAGTCTTCTGATGGATTGTCAGTCAGGGCGTCAAAGTGTTTTGAAAGCGATGCACGGATTTTTTCTGTGACAGAGAACTTTTGCAAATGAAACAAGACAGTTGGTCATGTCATATATTATAAAAAAGCGCCTGTATATATATATATCTTATATGACATACACTTTTACCCTGACAGCCAAAAAGCGCGCCATGTTTGTCTCGGGTGTCTTTATCCTCGCACTGATTGAAGATGTATGCGATGATATCTTGCGGGGTGTCTGAGGTCAGGGCATCCGGATCGAAGACTTTCTTGTGATGTTTTTTATAGCGATGTTGACTGAATGCAGTATATGCACTTATCATACTAGAAAAGTAATATTATTATATCAGAAGCAAGTTTATTCACTCCAGTATAATCTGTAAATTAAAATAAAAGAAGTACAGACGCTCCATAATTTTTCTGCGTTTTTGTGGATATATGATGGACAGCAGCAGCGGCCGCATACTCCCCGACATCACTTTGCTAATCAGTTTAAAGAAAAACGAAAAACTACTTGAGTTTAGTCTTTTGCTGTGCTTTCCACTGCCATATTCTCCCCATCAGCTGTCTATATGTAAGCCTGTCTTCCGAGTCTTG